>JAHZNB010001175.1:0-18076 GCA_027744295.1 Callyntrura guangdongensis
ACACTGCTACTGCTACAGAAGGAATGTTTATCTTTCCTTTTTACGTGTGAGGATAAATGCGCAATTACTCTCGTACCACTTAATCTAATCATCAAATTCATTACTTCATTTAAACACAAGCAGTTAGTCGTTCGCTGTTTCACACATTCACAGACGCGTTGCTGTTGTTGTATTCTTTGTGGTGTTACACCAGCAATGTTGTCGTCAGCAGAAATAATCAAATCAGGAGTTAAATTGTATAAATAAAAATGCTTTGTACTAAATAGGAAATTAGTTGGAATGCCGCACTCAAAGGGAATCAGAAATACCACGACATATTTTTTTGTATAACATGCTGTGTATTCTTGCTGTAACAAGCAGGGTATGTGGGGAGGGGGGGGTCATCCAAAAACATGTCATTAATTTTGACTTATCAATTTAAACCTCCCTTCCATTTCTCTGTTAAAAATGGTTGAATCGTCACCACACGGGGGATGGGGTAACTAACACAAGCCCTGTTAAGTTTTGCGTGACGTTTTAGATGAATCGCCCCCCAGTCACAATCCAATACTGGTAATTTTATTATTATTATTCGGGATTTAAATACAAATACTGGGGGATAATTTGCGGATATTTGTCTGTAATTTATTTTTTGGCGAATATTTTATATTTTTTGGGTATTTAGTAAGGAAAGCGCTGCTACTGCAGTTGTAGCCCGGATGGGAGTGGTGTTTCGGTAATAAATAGGTGCTTGTATGAAGCCATAAACAGCCAGAAACTTGGCGTGGCATGTGGGATGAAATGGCAGGAGAAGCAGCCAACTTGCAAAAAAAAGTTTATTACAGGGGGGATTTGCATTTCTGCAGCTTGTGCAAATTTTGGGGCACTTTTTGCAGCTGCAGTGGTGATGTGGTATAATGGTATGCCGTGCTGCTGCGGCGCTACCTTTTTTGGTTTTTGGCAGCGAAACGCGGATTTAAACCCAGTAGCAGTGGTAGAGTAATAGTATTACTGGCTTTAAAATAAGAACAACGAGAGACTTGTTTGTTGGTTATCCGCGTCTGATAAGGATAAGGCTAGTTGAGAAGAGTGTATGTTTTTTTGTAGGCGTGTATCTTAATTGCGTTGTAGTGGTATACCATTAAAATGATTTGATTTGATGGGGATAATGATAATAAATTGTGGTAATCACAGCAGGGAACTTAATTGCCGTTTTATAAAGAGCTTGATAACCAAATCCCCCCACAACCCCCCACCGCACTGCGCTCTCTGAAGATATATGGTGTTGACCTATTGTATGGTTTACAAGGGAAGTATAAGATAATGCTGAGAATGCGGGGGAGGCTAAGGTAAAAAAAAATATGAGCGTTATCGTTTGGTAAACAGTAAACATATTAAGCTACTGGGTAAATAAATAGTGATGTAGTAACGTGGTAACGTTGCGCTACCGTGATAAAAAAACAAGTGTTTTTATAAGCTTGTGTGTGTGTCTGTATGAATGGGATGTGTAATAAGAGGAGGTATTTGTTTAAATGGTAACAAGTAAATAAGAAGAAAAAAAATATGGAGCAAAGAAGGTGGTAATGTGGTCGTCATTATGAAAAAAATTGTGTAATTGTTTTAATTAAAATGCGTAGTAGGGAGGTATTTTGAAATGGAAAATGTTTTCAGGGGGAATGGGGGATCCAAGAGAGGAAAATTGGNCGTCATTATGAAAAAAATTGTGTAATTGTTTTAATTAAAATGCGTAGTAGGGAGGTATTTTGAAATGGAAAATGTTTTCAGGGGGAATGGGGGATCCAAGAGAGGAAAATTGGGGGGTATGGAAGACGAAGAGGGAAATTTATAAAGTATATTTATGTGGGGGAGAAATAGTTACCGGAAAGAATGGATGAGGAGGTTAGTGATTACTGAAAAAATTAACAACTTGTGTGTCGTTTTTACGGGGTTTTAATTAAATGGAGATATTTAGCGAGATTCTGGTACAGGAAGTGCATTAAAATGACAATTATTAAAGTTTTTTAATGTGTTATGCAAATAATTTAGTGTAAAGTTTAGAAGGATTACAAATATAACAGTATTGGGAGAGAGAGAGAGAAGGAGCAAGAATTCAATAGTAATTCAATTCAAGATTCAATAATTTATGTAAATAGATTTGCATATAATTCTCTATTGTTTTGAAGGCGGCAATGAAAAAAGCAAACCTGGTATAAAAAAAATTAGAAAATTAAATTAGCTCGAGCGAATGTTCTTTTCAGAAGTGGAAATTTGGATTATTGTATTGTTTATTTGTGTTCAAAAAGGCCGCAGAAATGGACCGCATCCGTAAAAATGGTCAATTTTTTTTTCTTTTCTGCCTTTTTACGACTTGTTCGTGCGGATTAGGGACTACCGAGTTTTGCTTCATTTTATGTTTTTGCATTTTCCAGTCATCCAAGCATGTCGAGGAGAACAGGCAGCTCGTTACAGAAAGGGAGAAGAGAGGAGAGCGGAGGGGGGGGAGAAGAGAGAGAGAAGCGCTCTAATCGAATTACAATTTTACGAATTTTACACCATTCTTCCACCATTTTACCATTTTGTTGAACAAATTGGTAAAGTTATTAAGTTATTTCACCATCAGCAACAGGCATTACATTACTGTGGGTGTAAAGATTACACTCCTTTTTTGTAAGCGAGGATGTGTTACAACTAAAAATGTGGAGAAACAAACGGAGTAATTCTATGGGAAAAATGAGAAAATGAAAATGCTTTTAGTAAAATAATTTATTTTGTGAAAATTTATTTTCCCAATTCCTTTTGTATTAAAAAGAAGCAATTAATATTACAAAACCAATGACAAACTTGAAATTACAAAAAAACATATACAACAATTAAATTTATTGCCCTTGAGAATTTTGATTAGTTTATTAGGCAATTTGCATATTTTTTTTTTAAATGTAAATTTAAAATACCATTTAAATCCAGCCATCGTTGTGCTACTTTGCTAAATAAATACACTTTTTCCTTGCTCTGAGGCACTTGATAGGTTCTTTTCACAAAAACTGCGGACTGGGAAGCGAGCGATTTTTAAATTTACAACATTTTCCCATTTTCTCTCCGTTTTTCCTCTTCTTTCCAACTTGCGGCCTTCTGATTGGTTAACGAATCTCTTCTCTTTTCTCTCTTATTTACATTTTTTTTTCTTCAAAGTCAGAATAATTGACTTTTTAGATTTTCATTTGATCTCTCAATAAATTATCCCCTTGTGGTGGTGTCATAGATCAAATCAACTATTCAATTCTTGTTCCTTATTCTGATAACAGTTAACGGTTTAACAATCCCACAAAAAATAACGACAATTCAACCAACCACCCAATTAAAAAAAAACAACTATCTCCTCTTCCCTACCAACTCCACTTTTACTACAGTAGTAGCTACCGCATTAAAATTTTAATTGTTTTGTCGTTTTTTTTGTTGCCGTTACCTCAACAACTACAACTACTAGTGCACTTTGTTGTTTTTCTGCTCGCTTGATCTTCCTCATTTTATTATTATTATTATCGTTGTTGGTGCACTTGATGTTGTTGTTGTTGTTATTGTGTTGATTTGGGCGTGATTTCCTCTCTAATTATTATTACATCCTCCGCCTCCCCACTGGGTTACCAGTTTAAAAAAAATCCTCACAATTTATTCCTTTTACCATCTTTAAACTTTACCAGTTTCACTACTACTGCTGCTGTTGTTGTTGTTGTTGTGATCGTGTCAATGTCAGTCAGCCTTAAATTGGTGCTCCTTTTAGTGTCACGTTTCGTTGTTGAAAACTGAAACCAGGCACCTCATCACCATCATCATCGCATCGTCATCCACCTCACAGGTGCTTACCAATAATAATTCTCTACTGATTAACAACTTGCCTCTCTGTGAACGCGTTCATGTTTGTGTAGAGAGTAGCCACTATCAATAAAAAAAACGAGAAACAAAATCTTCAACCGCCAAAAAACCAGCGAAACTTGAAGGATGGCTATTATTGTTGTGCGTCGTCTTTTTTTCCTTTGTTGTTTTTTTATTTTTTTAATTGTTTGTTAGTTTGTTGTTCATTGTGTGTACACTCGACTCGGCCATATTTTTTTGGGGGATGAGGGGGTTGCGGTGGCCGCATGAAAAAGAAAATATTTTTAAAAGTATCATTTATTTGGTTGCAGTATAAATAACAGTGGTCATCATCGTTATAATAATGACGAGATGACGTTACTGACACAATGCTACAAAGGTGATGTTGATGATGGTGAGGATTCATTACTGGTTTTGTCTTCAGTTTTGTGGGGTTGACCTTGAAAAGAGAAGAAAAAAAGATTTCTTTCTTTTTTAGCATAACAATAAAATGATTTGGTGTTTGTTAGAGTGTAATTGTGTGGGGTTTTTGTAACTGCTGGTTACACGGTTACAAACCACCACACCCGCAGCAGCACCACGCGGCATATTATTTGAAGAGCGACGACGACGGCGCAGTCACAAGCAGGTAGGTAGCTAGTTTGTTTTGTGATTTTAATGAGAAGTTAAATTAAAATCGGTGATGATGATGAGAAGCATCGTGATCATATTGTCGGTGTGATCATACGACGCGACTCTGCGGCAGGTGGTGATGATGAAGAAGATGTGGTGTTGTGGTAAAAAAAAAGTGAATCAGCAGACATGACGATGAGTGGAGGGTGTCAAGTGGATTTCCGTCAGGTATTCAATCAGTGCGTGAAGCCGGACGTGGCAAGTGTCATTCTGGGTGGGAGTGTGGTGTCTACAGGGATTTAAACGCGACTTGTGTTGTGCTCCACAGACAGACGTGTGCAGTTATGGCAGTACCAACGGTCTACCACTGGTTGTTATTAATTTAAGGTGGTATTCAAGTAATCCAGAAATTAATGAGTTTTCCCCTCCAAAGATATTACTACGGGACAAAAAAAAATAATCAAAGTAATCAAAAAATTATTTGGAGGAATCCTAATAGGAGGAGGAGGAAGGAGGTAAAAAATATAAAAATATTTTTTTCGGGATATTTCTAGTTCGTCGTTAATATTCTTGGAGGGATTTTTAAAACAATGAGAAGTTTTTTTGGGTAATCAAGTCGACGACCCTCATGTCTTGTGAGAGCCCCCTCCACCAGTTCCTCCACACGACTGACTCACGATGCTACTGCAATTTGTAGTAACGACGGCAGCAGTTGATAAAGGAAAAGCGCATTGAAGTGTTTCCGGTTTTATTATTTCCCTTCCCCCTTTCAGAAGGGGCGTGGCTTTTCCTTGATAAAGCGCGCGTCCTGTGTGTTTCTCCCCCAACACACCGCGCACATATGCCTCTTCATCCCTCCTGCTAGAAATATAAATATTTGAATGTGGTGCTCTGTTGTGCAATTGCCACTTCGACTACTACAGCTGCTGAGATGTCAACAAATTACGACGTCACGGTAGTTACCCCGGTTTTGTTCGAAAAAAACATCACTCACTACTACCACCACTGATTCATTCTCTTGAAATGACAACGCTTCTAATTGCTCATCTCTGCAAAATAGGCTGTGTCGTCGTAAAAAGAAAAATTCACCCCACAATAATTGACAATCTGTTCAACTGTTCATTCTTGCTGGGAAAGGGGGGAATTCTTCAAAAAATAGAAATCTTGACTTCATTAAAAAAATTAATCTCGTCTTGAGCAGTTTCCTTTGGAAAGGGGAACTAACCGAGATTTAGGACAAGACAAGGGACCAGTAAGAGGGAGAGAGGGAGAGAACACATGACTTTAATTTTTTTTGTAACGACACCTCTGACGACACCATAGGTGTGATTTCTTAATTGTTTTCCCGTTTACATTCTCTGCTGATAATTCGACACGGCAAAAAATCTAATGTGAGAAGCCTTACAAAAAAAATTATGGCAAAAATAATTTATGGATTGTCACAGATTTTACGGGCGCGCGCGTAATTTATGCAATCATGTCGTCTATATTTTTTAATTAGTAGTCTTTCATCTCCACCCCCCCCCCTTCAGAGTAGTACTCTTGAGGATGACAAGAGAATGGTGACATAATGGTAGCCATTCTCAATATTATTTTTACGATCTTGTCGTTATTATCCTCCTCCACCTCGCATCTCAAAATTATAAAATTGGAAAAAAATTGGGCTGAGTAAAAACCACGACGGTACAGGCGCATCGAAAGAGGGGAGAAGGGGGGGGGCGTGGTAAAATCCCGCGTTTTTCTACAGTTAACCATTTTAGTGTAAAAGGCAAAAAAACTCACTGGCTGCTTGTTAGTGGTTGAATGTTCGTTGTCGAATTTAAATATATTTTTGGCAGTAAATCCAATTTTAGGAGTTGCACCGTCAGTGCACCTGCACCCGTGTTGTCGAATAGCGGCTCATTACCTTCGTCAATTATCCCTTTTTTATTACCTTTTGTCAGAACGGGCGCACAAAAATTATTTCCTTTATTATTGATGGAAATGGACCAAATCCGGGCAAGATTCAAAAAGACAGCAAGCACGTAGCTTAAGCAAACGAAAGAGGAAAATAATCACGGCGTCATGGATTTTTTTTATACCCGCTCAGGTGCATAATATATTTCGCTTAAACGATATTAAATTGAGCAATTGGAAAAAAACAAAGACGGGTTGTCTCGTAAAAAATAAATTTTTTTTATACCAGCTCAGGTGCATAATATATTTCGCTTAAACGATATTAAATTGAGCAATTGGAAAAAAACAAAGACGGGTTGTCTCGTAAAAAATAAAATGGTTCGAGCAGTGGATCTAAAACGACCGAGTTTGAGAAAGACACAAGTAGTTATTATCTTTGAGGCGAGGGAACATAAAAAAATGGCAGCAGTCGTGGTGGTGGTGATGCTGATGATGATGGAGGGAATGGTGATGAGACCAGAATTTTTTTTACGACCAGGTCGTTAATTCCTTCGTTTTCCTTCCCTCCCCCCGCTATCATCAAGTATCGCTGCCGTTGCTACCGTAACAAAACGACCGTGGCAAGGACGGAGAGAAGGGCGAATAAGAGAAGGGAATTTTTGGGGAACAATTTAACTTCTGGTTAGAAATAATAAAAAAGGGAAACGAGAGTGGAGCACGTAAGGTAACTGGGCAATCAAGAGTATTTGTCCACTAGGCGCTTACAAAAAGTGTGTGTGGTGGGGAGTGCGAGTGTGAAGAAAGAAAGTTGTAAAACGACGGACAAGAGAAGATGATGATGAATAGACATGGTCGTCCATAAAAATAGTTTTTTTTATTAGCACTACAGCACTAACCATCGACCACCAAGTAACCCTCCCCTCTTGCTACTGAGAGGAGGCTATAAAAAAGCCGGTCAAAAAGTAAAAGTGTTTCGGGGTGGGAAAATGTTCCGAGAAACCCGGTATTTTACAGATGACCACAGAAAGTGTATAATGTGAGGCCCGGGTGTGTACTATTTTTGGGGGAATTTTAATTTTGCTCGAGGAGGTCTACTTTTGACCTTCAATGACTCCACATAAGGAGGGGCGAAAGGGGATAATTATGTCCGGGAATTTAAACGTCCCATATGATAGGAGGGGGTTTAGCTGCCCCCGAATGCCCCCGACCCCCTGTTTCGCAGCCCATGTTGACCTTCCCCATATATGACACCTTGGCTGCCAGGGAGGAATTGACAGGTCTGCTGAGACTGAGTTTCCCTCTCTGCTTGTTGCTCCCTTTGCAAAGAAATGTCGAAATAGCGAAAGAGATGATCTCTGACAGTAGTAGTTGTTGGGGGGGGGAGGCAGATGGGGAGTAAAATTGAGAAATAATTTGTGACTGCTTTTTTTACTGTTATTGCTGTACAGTTGCCGCTGATCGCCTCTCACTCTCTATAATTAGCTGTTAATTTGGTCGATTATTACCGGTCACACCACTGCAGAGGGAGAGACATGATATTATATCCTTTGCCAAAAAATTGACAACTGACACAGTAGCTCAGCAGCCATTCTCAAAAAAAAATCCTGATTGATCACGCACGTGACTAAAGCACCTTATCTCTGTCTCTCTGTCCCCTTCTTCACTCACTTTGAGACACGAGCTGTCAGAAAGTCAAAAGTGATAAGAATGCTGCTGCATCACCGTCCCAGCGTCATTTTATTTTTTTCTTTGGCAATCGAACAGTTAATCCCTGGGTTAAAACCTGAACTTCTTGTTTTTTTTCGTGTAGTGGAAAAAAATGTACTAAATGTTGGTTATCCGTGTGTGGTGGTAGTGGTTAACGGTGGTTATCTTCATCACGACTGTAATTTTTTGTATTAATTGTGGGGTAAGAAAAGACAACCCCCAAACAAAAAAAATTGGGGGAAAAATTGAGGAAATAAACACCGTGATTTTTTCCTGACGTGATACACATTTTTTGAAGTCGTGCTGCTTAGTGTGATTATTTGTTGTAGTGGTGGTTATGTGGTGGTGGTGTCGTGTTCCTGTGTCAGGTCGGGCGTTGTTGTCGTGCGGTTGAGGAGGAGTTGTCCTCTGGCATAAAAAGGGCTGTTGTGTGAGTCTCTGGGTTACCCCAAAAGACATACTCGTAGGCCAGAGGGGGTGAAAGATAACCTAGTTTAATTTTTTTTTAAGATTCTGCGCCAAAAAAATATTTTGAAAAAGTTAGTCATTTTGCTCGCGTGTGGCAATTTTTTTTACTCGATATTTACCACGCGTAAGTTAAAGACGTTTAGTTTTAGACGAGTTATTTTGATAGTGTTTTTTTGGTTTGTGTTTTTGTCGCTAGATAGCGCCTCTTGATTCAGAAAACATTAGCGCGCGCGAGTTGGGTACGTAACACTGCCTATCTCTCTCTCTCTCTCTCTGGCAAGTTGTCAAAATCGTCCACCGTCTCGTTTCTTTCATTAAAAAAGGGGCCGTCCCCCATTCACGTTACCTTTTTAGTCCCGAGAAAAAACCGCTTTTGAAGAACCCTGCTTCAAAAATGGCTCCATCCTCTTAAGAAAAAGTAAAGTTGACCCCAAGTATATATGACCCCAGCACTGTACCAACCCCTCCTACCAACACGACCCCCACGACAACAACAACCACAATGACATAACTGTGCTCCCATCTAAACTTGTTCTCCCTCTCTTTCTCTCCTACCCCGCGTGTGTGCGCGTAACTGTTTGAGTGACGACGTGTCATATTTTTATTTTTTCCACTGCTTTCCTCAATAAGCAACGGACACGCGGGGGTAAAATATCTGCTATCTTGAATGGTCGTTGTTATCTCGTCGTGCACAAAAAGACGCAAAAAAATGCGTGCGTGGTTGTACACGTTCAACTGGTGAGCTGTCTGATTGTGTGTGTGTGCGGGCTATCTGGGTGAGTCATGATGATTCAGACATTTTTTTCTCAGTCAACCTCTCTTTCTCTCTCCTTTCATCTTTTTACATTTTTTTGCAAGTGTTATTATGTGCAAAAATTTTATGCGAATTTTAAACTGACTCAAGCAATGATGGTCGGTGATCTTGAACCCGTTGCTTTTCTCTCGCCGTCGTCATATATTTTTAGAGGTGGAGTGATTGAGAGGCGGGGGGGGGTGTAAGTGTTAAGACGGATGCGGATGTGGGGTGATTTTTTTTAGAGAGTAGCTGACGATAGGATGACGACAATGACGAGCCATCGACATTTAATTGGGGTTACCTCCATTACCGCAAGTTTCAGTATTGCTCGTGGCATCATCATCATTACATTGATGGGGATGAGTGCGTGGGCGGATCATGATCATCACCATCGTCATCCTCTCAGACAGGGCGCTTTGGCCTGAGAATAGGGTGGATATAGGGAGAAACGAGGAAAGACAAATTTTTCCTTGCGTTTTACATCACTCCACATATATTGAGTAGGAACCATAACAAAAATAATAATAATCTGTCCGTCTATTTTTTTTTTGCGGTGTGGTGGTGGTTTGCTGTGACAGTTGTGGCGTGGGTGGAGAATTTTAATTAAAAAACTCTCTGTAGAAAAAAATATACGTATGTTTTTTTTTTGCGTTTCGTTTTCCCCCGTCTCCTCCCCCTTCAATCAAGCCATTCTTCATCCTTCGCCTTTAAACTTACCGTGTGATTATATGATGATCATGTCATAGCGCCACGCTGATATTTTTTTTGGGTAGTATTTTTATTCCTTTGCAACTTTCTTCTTTTTTTCAATTCTTGAGGGCGGCTGCTGTTTATGATGATACGCGGGCGATGATGATAATAATAATAGATTTGTCCTTAAAAGGCGTTCAATTCAGATAGGCAGAGGGAGAGAGCGCGACAACCAGCAGCAGCGTAAAGGGAGATTTTTTTTTGCAAATTGGCAAAATTTTTGCAAATAAGTAAACAAAGTAAAGTTTTGTTGTCGTGGTTGTGTTTTGCAATATGGCTTGCAGCTGCTACTGCAATACTGTTAGTTTTACTCCTGCAACATTGCCCGAGTGGTCGTGGGCAAGATCAATTACCGCTTGAGTACAAGCAGATGGGGGAATGGTGGTGGGTAAAATGGGGAATAAAACGGCGTAAAGGCCAGGCTGTGAGGTAACGACGATTAACGACCCATTTAAATGTCATTTTGGGTCCTTGACTTTTTTTCTCTCTTTTTTGTCGTCGTGTGTGTGTGTGTCCTCTTTTGCGCAAATAAAACGGCATTTATTTGGGGTAGCGGAAGGAAAGTCTGTATAGCATACTTTATGAATGTCTATCCGTCCGTCCGTCCGACCGGGTTATTTTTTTTAAAGTTTTCTTTTCTATAAATATGGCTGGTCATCTTCACATATTTTTAATTTATTCGTTACACCCTCCCCCCTTTGTAAAAAATTAATTAATTAATTTTTTAACAAGTTTAAACTCTCTTTAAAATTTACCCATTTTGTTGGCGCTCCTTGAATACACCTGCTTTATAACCGGCACCTCTCTAGTTCCACCATTCCCGTTTATTTGTCCTGCCAAATCCCCTCTCCCCTTACCACTACGCATTTTCATTCAGTTTTTCATGAACGGTGGTGGTGCAGTTTAAAAAGTTCATAAATCAAAATCATTTCCCTATATTTTTCGCTCCTCATCAATCATCATCGCCTCCTCACCTTTCATCTTTCTCTCTCTCGGCAGCATCGCTTAACTTTTTTCGCCAGAGAGAGAGAGAGAGAGATCATCAAGCGAGTCAACCAGACCCCCAGTGCAAAAACCTAACGACGACGGTCTCACACACACACAGCCATTAGCCGTCATCATGGTGTACCCCCATCATCTTCATTTTTCCTCGGGAAAATTTCTCCTTCAGTTGAAACGCGTGAAAAACGCCAAAAATAGTCAACTTTACGAGACTCGCTTGCCGTTCGCCAAAAAAACATAAAAAACGGCTCCCCAGCCAGATGCCAGTCAGCTTCTTCTTTTTTAACCCGGCATCGTCGTCGTCGCCTCCTGTTTATATCATCCTCCACTTTTAGCGTACCAGAGTCAGAGTCAAGTATCAAGTTTCCTGCTCTCTCTCTCTCTCTTCCCGGCAGATGCACTTTTTCGCCATTTCCCGACGAAAAAACGATAAAAACGAACTGGTACACGGCAGATCTTACAAATAAAAACAGGCTGAAAGCTTGTTTGTGTGTATCTTTTGATAAAAAATATAATGAAAGCTTTGATTAGATAAATGCAGTCGTTTTTTTCTCGGAGTCGAGACGACAAAACAGTCAAGTGGTAAAAAGCTTTTCAAGGTTAACCTTTTTTGTGAAGTAGTCATTTTGCCAAATTTCAGGGTTATCTATTCATCAGGGGCTTTTCAGGGACGGGGTCATTTACTAAAGGGGAAAAGGACTGAGAACCTTTTTGTGTTTTGGCCCCCGCGGGGAAATACGATAATAGAGAGATATTTATTTTTGGAGGGGAGGAAAGTTAGGAGGGGAGGAAAGTTTGGAGGGTCATTTTAGGGATGTATCCGCAGAGGAAATCTCGAAAATGGGAGGATGAAGTTGGAACAAAAATAGGTTTTCTTTCTCTCATTTTTTCCCCTTCTCTTTGTCATTTGGGACCACTTCCGGGTTTTTTTTTAGACCGATGATAAAAAAGGCAACTCGTTTGATACATTTTTTTCCTAGTGATTGCGCTCGCATCTTGAAATACTTTTTGTCAGGTAGGTATTTAAATTGGTGGCAGCAGCAATTAGCCTTAATTAGGTGTCCCACTTAAAAGCCTGTCTTTCTTAACTAATTGGTCGTTTGGTTCCCAGGACACCCCGCCCCGCGCGCGAGGGTCGGTATATTGGTATCATTGTCCTGAAATAATAATATTTTTTTGGAGGAAACTGAAAACCGGAAGAGAGAGAGATAGCATCAAAATCTGTCCAGAGGTGAGTGAAAATTGGAGGGAATTGTAAAGACGGTTGTTATTTTAACAAGCTGAACCGGGAAATGACACCCGGCGTTGGTTTGTCGACGACGACGACGACGTCGATGGACGTTTATTTGAGTTTGGATTTTTTTTATTATTTTTCTTTTTCGCTCGCCTTCTGGGAAACACATGTTATTGTTCTCACAGTTCAGTATCCCGAGAGTTGTTGTGCGGGTGCCAAAACATAAAAGGTCCTTCCCTCCCTGCCACCACCTCCAAAAAGACCAACTTTTTAACACTCCCTCCCCCACCAAACTTCCATTTTCCTCAAATTACCGGTCATTTGGAGGAAACTCAAAACCGGTTTTTATCCCGGCCAAATGGAAGATTAGCGGGAGAGAGAAAATGGAACCCTGGTGTATTGGGCGCATGGGCTCGAAGGCGGATTAACTTCCGGTTTGGCCAAGAATTTTTTTTCTCTCTGCGTCGAGATAACCTCGCTGCCCGTTTTGCTATCTCTTCTCACCATTCTCGCGTTTGTCGTGATTCGTGATCCTTTTTTGTGAAATATAAAGTGTGTCAAATATTTATGCTGCCATCATCATCATCATCGTCATCATCAACATTTCTCCTGATGAGCAGGTCGCCCTACAAAAAAATGGTGATCTTTTATGCATTCCCCCAAATTTTTTTCCTCTCTTTTGCGATGTCATGATGAGGAGGGTTCTCTCGTGTGCGGAAAATTGAACGCCACGAAGAAAACGAGGATACGATACGACGACCAAGATGGTAAACACTGATTGCGTTGTGGCGTGCCTACTCGGCTGATGTGAATTGACTTGACGACGACGACGATGAAGCTCTGCTGTTGTCCTTCTTTTTTTTCGCCTTTGATACTTTTCCCGTGTGGTTCTTGGCAGGATTTCGACAATTTTTTGTTTAGAATTGTATAGCTTGTGTAAGTAGCTGGGTTGAGAGAGTTGGCTCGTTTTTTGGGTGAAGAGTGTACTCTCCACTGTTAAGTAAAATGCTGAGAGGGATTGAGATTAGAAACGGGGCAGAGGGCAGCCAAAGCACCGTAGCAGCAAGAAGAAAAAAAAGAAGAAATAACTTTTTGTAATGGTGTCGTGTCGAGAGAGAGAGAGAGACAGTGAGTAGTCATAATAATAACAACAACAGTCCGGGGGTGAAAATGTTTTGGGGAGTTCCTGGAAAAAAATCCGGAAGACGATTTTCCCATTGGAGTCGTTTCCCCGAAATGCGCCGAAATTTTTTGCGATTTTTGTCGGAATATTTTTTTGATAGAGAAAATTTATTTTGTGAACGTTCGCGAAAAGACAATTTCCCTCATATTTTATTTCACTTACTGGGGATAATTTTGTTGGTATTTCCGACAATTTTTTTGGTGTTGGAAAGAATTTTCTTTCCTGAGACGAGGTTCTAACAAGCTTGACTATAAATGTGGGAATACCCGGTGAATTATTATTAGGATGACAAGGGAAGAAATGTGTGTGGTGCCATAATAATTTGGGGTTGGGGGCATGCATACCAACAACTCTGTGTACAAACGACGACTACTGCTGGCGATTTGTGGGAAGGAAATGGCTTGTTTGACGGAACGGGAAAAAGATGCGGGAATCTAGGCATTTCCGAGAGAGCGAGAGAAGACGGAGAGAAAGGAGCAGGAAATATCTGGAGTAATGCAAACACACCAGACAGCAGTCTACTCTTTCCTTTTCAGAGAAACAAGTGCACACACAAAATTTTTTTCTCTTTGTCGAGCGCTGTTGTATTTTTTTCTCGGGAAGCTTTTCTAGTTGATTTTTGGTGGAGTCCCCAACCACACTAAACACTGCAGGCTCCGCCAAGCAAAAAAATAAAGCTGTACTAGAGAAGCAGTGCAGCTATACAAAACGCAGTGGTCGTTATATCATATTTTTTTTGCACGCGGCTCTCAAAATTGCAAAATTACCGACAGCAAAAAATAAAGGACACGATTTTTTGTCTTGTTCGGTGGAGTTGTTACGACAGCTGTGTACACGACAACGACGAGAACGACGATAAAATATTATTTTGTAATTTACCTTCGGTGTTTTATTTTTGGTGTGCGTGGGTGACCGTGCGGGGTCACCCGATACCTTACGCCACACGCGTGTGGCGCATATTTCTTTTAATGGCAGGTAAATTTTTGCGAGTTTGTAGGCGGAATAGTTTTATTAGAGAAGAAATATTTTAATTATTTTGAGGTTTCAAGATTTCAGGAAAAAGTCTGGGATAATAAAACAGTTTTTGTATGGTTATCTGGGGAGTCATAGAGATACTGGGGCACTGTGAGACTCGTCAAGTTTATTGTACTATTAACCAAGACATGAAGAGAAATCGATACGGGGGCTTCTAATGGACTCTTGTGATCATTTCAAAATAAGTTAACCCCCACAAATGTCATTATCATTATCATCGTCGTTAAAAAAAAATAAACAGCTGCGGTGAACATGCCACTGCGCTGATTATTTTTACGCAGGTGTCATTTGCCTCTTGAAAAAAACCTGTGTAATCAATTAGCACACACTCAGGTTGTTGTTGTATCGGCCTCGAGGAGCGACAGAGAAGGGTAATCGAAAGTCGATAAGGAATAGACAAGAGTCACTCCACTTGATTTGATAACAACTAACAAGTTGTGCTGCAGTTGCGGTTATCTTAGAAAACATGTGCAGTTGCAACGGCGATGATGAGTACAGGTAATTCAGGAAAGTCAAGAGACTTCTCTCTCTCTCTCTCTGCAAACCTTGTTGTCGTCCAAGTTCTCTATTTAAGGGTGTCATCAAAAGGAAAAGTGGTCAAGTTAATTAATATTCATTTTTTAAAGTCGAATAACCGCCGACGACAACAATCCCTCCGACAAGAATACCCTCCAAGTCACATTTTTTCTCCTTCTCGTAGTCCCCGACTGCAAGACAGCTTCACAGAAAAACCCTTGCGCTGTCGTGGTCCAACCCAAATTTGGTAAAAACTCGTCAAAAATATTTCAACACTCTTTTTGGCATTGCGAAAGCAACTGCGACGCGCGCGCGCGCAGGGCGACAGATATGTACACACAAACAGTGTCTTTTTTGAAAAGCAGGGCAGCCGCGCACCACGGGGCTACATTTTTTTGTGACGTTTTGTAAAATATATTTTTACCGGCGGGTCTCCGGGTGGCGCAGAGAAGAAATAAAAACAGGGCTGGATAACGAGATCACTTGTCTCTCTCGGGAAATTTATTACTTGGGTTAGATGGGCTGTAGGCCAAACCGCACCGGCACAAAATCAACTCCTCTCTCTCTCTCTCTCTCTTCTCGCTCCACTCCAAAAGTGTGGCAATTTTTTTTTAGGAGAATACCACTTTTTTGCCAGGAATAAATTTTATGGCACAGTAGAGCACCGTCATCGCCGCAGAGAGAGAGAGAAAGAAGCAAAATAAAATATTATGTCACCGCCTGCATTTTTGTACCTGTTTTTTTTGCAATATTACCATATTCTATTTTCTGGTGGGTGGATGGTTATTACGTCTTTAAAAAAAATCCAGTCTAGAAACGAGATCATAAAATGGTCTGCTCGAACATAACAACGAAAAGGATTTTTCTTACTTTTGCGTCGTTTTGACGGTCTTTATCCTCGACTGAATTAAAAGTAATAATAATATTATTTTCATTTTTTTTTACTGCTGGGGACTTTATTTTCCCCTGATATTTATCCCGGGTGTTTTATTTTGCCCCACACATTTCCAATTTTTCATAACATAAAATGGTCTGCTCGAACATAACAACGAAAAGGATTTTTCTTACTTTTGCGTCGTTTTGACGGTCTTTATCCTCGACTGAATTAAAAATAATAATAATATTATTTTAATTTTTTTTACTGCTGGGGACTTTATTTTCCCCTGATATTTATCCCGGGTGTTTTATTTTGCCCCACACATTTCCAATTTTTCATAATCCCTCCAATCCACCATCTCCTCTCTTCCCTCCAAATCAGATTGAGTTTAGTTACTACGCTGTTGTCATACAGCTGCCGTATAAATGTTTTTTTTATTACTGCAACAAAAATGCTAATATAATGATGATGACAGCTCATCTCTGGCTAATTTTCAGGAGGCATTTTTCTCTCTTTTTTTCCTTCTCTACATTACGCCGGCAGCGTAATAATGAGTGTCGTTAAATTATTCCTCGTGACGAAGGCGTCATTTCATTATTATAAAGTGACCAAGTCACTTATTAACTTCACCTTGTCTCTCCGTCTGTCGAGACGATAACTCGAAAACGGTTTCGATTTTGAAACTCTGACATTCGTGGGTTGGATTGAGGGAAGGTTTTGGAGGGAGGGTTGAAGGGTTCCTTGAACACGATTCAAGTGATTACTTGGTCACTTTGCTACTACTACTTTGTAGATTTATTATTATTTTATTATTATTTTGCGCAAAAAATTGACTAACTACTTTGTTGTTATTGTCGTCGTCCGTCCCGAGAATAGTAGGCGGCGGTGATGGTAGTGTGCGTTGCGCTGTTGTTGTTGTTGTCGTAACCATTTCCCTGATTGCCCCATCATCCTCCTCCTGTCATCATCATTCTCCACTTACCTAACTCCTAACTACCCCTCATAAATTTCGTTAATCCTCCTTTTAACATCGCCGACTCATCATTATACCAATCAGGCATTCACAACGGAACACCGCCAAAATCCCCCAGAAAAAAACAGGGGCACAAAATCCCTTGCCTTTCCATTGACCCCTGTCGTTCCCCAACTCCCCCTTTCTCCTCTCCCTCTCCCCTGATGTCTTGATGTGATCCGTCTGTGGTTTTTGTCAGGTGCGAGAGAGACCTTACCCCGCCCCCTGCATACCTGTCTCCCTACCTATCTCGCTGTTAATTAGTATTCCGGCCTGTTCGATATTGACAAGGGGCAACCGCGCCAAAAGGGGACGAGCAGAGAGCACACCACTTTTTCTTTTTTTTTCTCTCTCTCTCGTGTCCCTCGGCTTTGAAAGAAGCTCTTTAGCTGCGATGATGACCACGATTCATTCTGTCTTGTTGTCAGACAGGCATATAAAAAGGCTCGTCCTCTATCAGCCAACCACCACCACCGGTTTTGAATGGGCCATTTTGCTGCGGCACCCTTGCTCCTCGGCTACCAAGGAAAAAAACAACGACTCTTTTATAAATGCTGTTGAGAATGCAAAAAGAAAAATGAAAAGGTTTCGATTTCTACCCAGCTATTTTGCATAATAAATTTGAGCAGCCCCATTCTCCCCCCCCCCTCTTGCGTTGTCATCATCGTCACCTTTTGATTTTACTCTACCCTGCTAGTAGCTGTGTATAGTAGCCGTAGTAACAGTGGTGGTCAGTCAGTCAGTCAGTCAGTCAGTCACTTTCTTTCTGGCCTTCGATTTTTTTGCGGACGTGCAAAAATCTTTTTAATTCGTTGTTGCAGCGGAATATCTTTTTTGAATGAATTACCAAATTTCTGAGTACACTCAATCATGTTGCAGTTGCAGTTGTAGTGGTGGTAGCCTCCTAAAGAAATAAATATTCATCGAGAAATTATTCAAATGGTGGTATCATCATCGTCAGAGAAACACTCTTCAACTTTTTTTTGGGGTTCTCGCTAGAAATACTCAGATAAATACTCACAGAGAGGCAAAAAGGCAAGCAGACACAGACCTCGCGCACGTGTACGCAGTGCTGGTGATGATGAAGACGACGATACTGAAGCTGCAGTGGTGTTGGTTGTGTAGTAGTAACCCAACCA
>JAHZNB010001176.1:0-21656 GCA_027744295.1 Callyntrura guangdongensis
AATCTCATTTAGGTTATTTAGATTTCATGTAGTGCTTTCCTAGAACAATAGTACCTAGTAGTTTTCGTCTACAAACTGTCTTGTTATCAAGAAGCGGCTGAAGTTTTATAAGTTTGTTTTCCCATTACATAACCGACAACCGACAGACGTACTACTTATAACTCTGCTTTTACAAAAACATATTGACCTAGAAAATACAAAGAAAATGATCGGCTTACAAAAAAGTTTTTTTCTTCAAATAATGCTCTGTAAGTACATACTCACTGGTACTACAAAACTACAGGGAACGTTGCAAACTGAACGATGTTTACCAAATTACGATCCAGTGATGAAAAATAGCGATCCGTAGCCGGCAACAGTTTTTTGTCTTTCAAACAACTAAATTCCTTCAACAAAGACTGTTTGATCCTAAGAAATGCATAAACTAACTTTCCGTACGTAAAAGTCACCAACGCAGACGAGACGCAAAACTATGTCAGGAAGAGAATACACAGAGATAAACTGAATATATGTGTGTGGAGTTTCATTTTGCTACCTAAATGGGGTAATGATTTCACTATTTTCTCAGAAAGTCATTTGGTTTTTTATTTCTTTTTTCTGTAATCTGGAGTTTTATCGAATTGTTCCAAATCGGTATTGTCTTCCAATGTGGGTTCAGGTTTATATCCTGGAATATGAAAACCAGCCTCATTGTCCTCTCCACAAAGACAGGAAATAATTCTGTTAAACAACGGCCCTTTCCCATATTGTCGGTCGTGCTCTTCTTGAGCTTCGTGCCGCTCGTGCTGTATGTGCGAGAGAGTCATAACCTGTTCGCCCTTGTTGAATTGGTCGGCTTGTTTAAAACTGTCAAAGCAGTTTGCACAGGGAACATAATTTTCCTTTTCCTTTAGAAAGTCCTCAGGGGTGTAGTCCAGATATGTTTTGTAGAAACGATATTTTGGTAGTCTATAATCATCCTGATAGATTTCATACTCAACTTGGCCCACTTTTTGTTTCAGTTTATCATATTTTATCTTCCGAATATCAGCCTGATTTTTTGCCATCACGCGAGACATTGTATCTGAGTACAATGACTGTGTTGAATAAAGAAAGAAAAGAAAAACAATTTAATGACGGTATGAGTTCGACCCTGTTAGATCTAAACCCTTTAAAATAAAATAAAAGTCTCTGTGCGTAATGGTAACAAATCGAAATCCATCACCGTACCCGAAGTCCTGAAGTTGGCTCTGTGGTGTAGGAGGTTGTTGCTGACGGGGTTTCACTAGGCTCAATCTTCTTTCGGTTTATTTTGCTAAATCTGTCTGGTGCTTTTGGGCCTGGGTAATCATGAAGATAATCTCCAGGTTTATCACCCAATTTATGTGGTATTGTATTATATGGATCTGGAATGTTATGAGATTGGGAGTGTGGCAAGGAATAAACTCCAACACGTTCTTTTGCTCTTTTGTCAATGTCATTCTCTTTTTCGGTTAAGTCGGTTTCAACATTGGTTGTGCTAAGTCGTGGAAGATAAACGGACGGATGTTTTCCTAATCTTTTAGTTGATCTAAATCCCCACCGTTTATCATAAACAAATGGCCCATCTTGGTCCATATCGTTGTCAAGTTGAGACTCGGATGAGGCATGCAATTCGCTTTCACCACCCTCATTCTCATGCTCCTCATTCTTCTTATGTTTACGACCAGCCTTGTGTCTCTTGCTGCTTTTACTCCCGTCGACAACACCTACGTCATCGTTTACAGGATGTCGTTTACTGAGGTCATCTCGACCTTTTGTAAATCGTTTCAAGTTTTCATGATGAGTTTCTGTGTGAGATAATCTTTTGGTTACACCTGGACGATTAACATCGTGTCCCTTATTGTTTCCTGAAAAGTGGGGATGCGGTTGATGTACATTCTCATGAACGTTGGTATCACTAATGTCGTTGTTCGTAGCACTCGTGTCAGTGGGAGAAAATACAGATTGAGAATAATCTGAAGAGCTATTAATGCTGGACCGCATTTGATTGTTCTTTGAAACGCCAGACAGGTCACCTGCTTTACTTCCTGGGACGATTGATTGATGATTTCTATCGGAACTCGTGTCGTTTTGTCTAGTAGTTGGATGGGGAGTATTCTGGGAACTCTCTCGTCTTTTTTTGGCGGACGTGTAAATTTCCACAATTTGAGGTATATTAGCACCAAGTTGGCGAGCATAGTTACTTTTAGATTTAGAAAAAATTGTTCCAGTTTTACTCGTAGTGATACCATTATTGTTGTTAGTCATCGAATAATTATTATTATTATCTAATTGAATAGCGGGGCGACGTGGGAATTTGAAGGAAAGTTGACCACCAGTTGGTGGCGCATTTGCTTTTCCGGAAATTATTGGGCTAGCATTATTTAGCGTCTTTCCTTTCTCGTCTTTACCATCATTTGTAGAATTATTATCACGCGGACTAGAACGACCTTTTTCTCCGGGAGGGAATACGGATCGTAAGTAGTTTGAATTGTCTGCCTTGGTGTTACCGTCCTCAGTTTCAGCTTTTTTGTGATCATCATTACCGTTCAAACGGGATTTTTTATTTGAATTCAATGTATTTTCCTCTTTTTTTCTATGAAGACCACTGGCCACCTGAGAATGGTCTGTGCCAACACTCGGGCGCTTGTTTTGACCTCGTGTATACAAAGAGAGTAAACCATCAGTATCCCCTCCATCTTTCTTTTGTCTTTTGCCTGTAGTTTTGGATTCATGGCCACCCTTTTCATGTGCCCCAGATTTTGATGAACGTTTATGGCTTCTCCTCCGTTTGTCGCCATCATAATAATCATCGTCGTCGTCATCATCACTATGATGTTTGTCTCCTTTGTGCTTTCTTCGATGACATTTACAACGGCATTTACAGCGATGCTTTCCTCTACGTTTACTTTTCCTCCCGTGTTCCGAGCACACCTCACCTTCAGGACATGAATCGTCATCATGCTTGTCACCCTTCCTTTTCTTTCTGTGTCGGTGTTTCCTCTTCTTTTTCCCGTCTTTGCTGTCATCCGAAGATATTTGTCTTTGTGATGGCGTTACTTTCAACCGTCCCAAATCAAACATTGCAGACGAGTACTTTCCTAGGAGCGCTTCACTTGCATCCCATTTCGCTTCCTTTAACGGATCCAGTTCAAGGAAACGACGTCGTGCCTCACTTTGCTCACCCTCGTCAGTTTTGCCCATTTCGTTTTCGTCTTGGCCATCCTCCTCCTCCTCCTCCTCTTCATCTTGAGGTGGCTTCCGACGCTTCATATAATCACCAAGATCTAAACCATAACCTTTGGTTTCACCAAAAGTTTGGTATTCCAACTTATCATCTATGAGAACGTCTTCGTTCCCTTCCAGAACTTCATCATATGCATCCAAATACTCGTCAACGATTGCATGTAAAGCAAATACTTTTTCATCCTCGTCCAACATACTCTCAGCCCCAATTATTTTAAGAGTTTTCAAACCAAACTTTCCACAAGCCTCTTCAACGTCATTCTCATCATAAGTCAAATCTCTTCTAAAGTAGAGCGGCGGAATAACTGCAGGAGGAATCGCTTTGTTTGCAGTCCAATGGGAGTCCAAAAAGTAAAGTCCACAAGCGACAGGATAAAAAGTTTTCTCAAAGTCTCCATTATCTGTGTCATCCCAGGGAAACCCGTCAATAACATACCCTCTTGTGGGAAAGTACTTTAGCATTAAGAATTTAAGCATGTCCAACGCTTCAGTCCGACTTAGCACATAGGTTTTGTCCGTGACTAGTTTGATACAGACTGGGAGCGCAAGTCGTTCTACCGCGGAAAATCTCTCAAACAACGGATTACCAGCTTTACGAGAAGGAAAAAGATTGAGAAAAGTTACAAGAAAACGAGAAAAAAAGTTTTCCATTTATCTCGATAAATTCAATAAATCACTATTGCATTCACATTTTAATGCAACGCCTACAGCAAAATTGGGTGGATTTTAAGTAAAAATTGCCGTTTTAAGCAACCTTGAATGGCTTTGGAGCCTCTTGCAGCCAAAAGAGCAATTTCTTCGTCTAACGATAAGTACGTAAAACCGTGGGTTTCAGCCAAGCTCAAACAATAGTTTCTTCGGGTTCCCGAAACCGTCTTAAGTGGTCTGCCATATACCCAAATAATTGGTACTTTCTGTGCAAGAAATTCATTGAATATCATTTGCATCTCTTGCATCAATTTTTTCACTAATGGGTCCTCCTCTGGATCCGGTGCAGTACTTCGTGGTGTTCCCTTTGGACGCCTTCCGCGATAGTCCCGATGAACAGATAAAACACGTCTTCCAGGACAATGTGGAATAACATCTGGGAAAATACTGGAAACTGTTGTTCTATTTTCAAATTCTTCGTCATCTTTTTCACACATTTCCTTTAAATTTGCCGCCAATGGTTGGAAAAAAGTTGGCAGAGCTGTGTGTACATAAAAACGGGGTAATTTCTTACGCTTATCTATACGGGACAGCTTTCATAAATAATTTCGCCTGAAGTGACTAGCTACATTTTTCGTACAATATAAACAGTAAATGACGAAAATGTATCTAATGAATTGGCAGTAGTACGTGTTATAGGCGGATCATTGTTAAGTTTTCTGTAGCCCCTCTTCCCATTTATGGCATCAATTTCCCATTGTGTCGATGGCATTCCCCAAAGAGGACGCTTTTGTTCACTGGCCAGTGTCTTTGAAGAAGGAAATAAATAATATCTTTCATCGACGATAAACTCAGTCGGTTTAAATTCATTTCCTTTACTTTCATCAGCTCCTAAATAACAAGCCAGCCGTTCCCTGAACAGCGAAGAGTGGCAGTTACATCTTCCACGTTCACTTGACTGTATTTCAATTATAGTTTAGGATATTACTTTTTATTGGAAATTGTGTTTAAACATAAAATAGTTTTATGTTTTTCAATGGTAAAAATACATAATACGACGTCCATGGAGGTCTCCCTGCAAGACAAGGATCCTTAGTAAAGTAAGGCGCATTATGACAGCAATACATATCGCAAAAGTTTTCGACATTTGGATTAAAGATTGGTGTGGCTGACACATTTTCCTTCATATGTTGTAATCTGTCAGCATTTTGATATTTTGACGGAGGTTCTTTTTTCGGCACAGAGGAACCGGCAGAGGATATTTTTAGATTCTTCTTCAAGTTATGCTGAGCTTTGCCCTTTTTAACGAGAGGCTGGTGACCCTTTTTCTCAGTATTATTTTCGCCGAATGAAATAGAAGTTTTTTTCTCACTAAACAGTTCATCTTCAACACAAGTAGAATCCATTTCCTGTTCACAATCGTCATCTTTTTCTGTGCAAAACTCATTTTCAGACTGAAAATTTGTCCTGGGAAAGCAAGTTATTTGCATGTATCAATTTATAGGATGTTTGATCTTTTCTTTTGATGCATAACAGATGCTGTATCTATATAGTCATTTTTACTGTGGTAGAGTAGTGTAAAACATACATTGTATAATAATGGTAAACCAATTGTAAAAACCACCAAAAATTTTATATTCGAGATACTCCAACTGAGAATTTAACTTCTTTTATATAGAATTTCCATCAAGCCTATTGTACCAATTTTGAGTACTAATTATAATTTGGATCGCCAAAATAGGCCGCAACTGCAGGCTATCGTAACATGAAGCCGTTGGTACAAATTGGCATTTGTTAGTTGGTGGCTTGAGGCTTGCTTTCCAACTACACACAATGTCAAATAAGTCAAAACGAATGTGTTCATGACAATCTGACAACAATGTAAACTCAAATGACATTTTGGTGTGACATCGCATTGCCCTACTCCAGTATGCATTCTGGATTACAAATGTTGGTTAATTAACATACTATACATTTAACCACTAAATTGTTAACACAGAGAATGAGTTTACCAAGTGACAAATCATGTTCCATGTGGCATCCTTTCACGACAATTTAAAAGAGCTGCATGTTGGTTGACGAGTTTTAATAATAAATAACTCAACCAACATCAACCACACCTTAAAAGTATGGTTTATGTCTTATGGTGTGTGGTATATGTGCCACAACAATAGAATAACCGAAAACCATAATGTTTCAACAACAGCTTTTTCCTATAAGTATCATCAACAAATATTCCAACAATTTCCCTGATATAAACAACAGGGCACAAAACTGGTGCTATTTGCAAAGTTTTTTTTATATTCAGTGACAATCTTTCTAGTTGTTTTTATGACTCTCCATTTGTTACTGTCACTTGCCTCTGTGAAAAAGTATATTGTCATGAACTTTTTTTAGCCATTAATCGTAAAATTAGAATATTCATAAGCTCATTAGGACATAATCTATTAGGCAGTGTCACGTACCGACACTGGTAAGTACCGAGTTTCTAGTTTTTTCTAGTCTCAAGTTTTCCTATCACAAGAATTTGTGGATTACCTACACAAGTGGAATCGTCTATACATTCCCGACCCATTCATCGCAAAATCGGTAGCACCCAAGGTCAAAAATGCGGCAAAACCTACCCGAAATCCTTAGCAATGGGCATCGCTAGCGGAAAGTGATTATTATACAGTCGTAAGGAACATATAAGCCATACTAAAAACTGCGATTAATATAAACTGTGCTACCAAAATAAAATTGCAGTTCTTCGGTAACTTTATTAAAAGGAATTCTATGGAGTAAGTATGTTAAATATTCCAGTAATTCATGCTACCTATCAAATAAGTTTTTATTTATTCGTGCATTAGCCCATTAGCAGTCCGCCAAAGAATAATGCATTTAAACGAATGATGACAGAGACAAAGCGCTACTTTGCGCCCTTGGGCTTCCACTTTTCTCTTTGTGTCTCTCCAGCTTTATTCATTTGCTATTGCTAAATGTATTCAACTTCAACTTTGATATTCTACCACTGTTCTTTTTGGACGATGTTGCTTTTGTTTATTTTTCAACGTATTTCCATGAAATTATCAGTGATGTTGTGTCTGCAGTATTATCGCTCGTATGTACAAGAACCACTGCCATACTCATTTTAGAAATAAACTTCCCAATTGAGCAACATCCCGATTAAAGAAGTAACATTTCTCTCGCTTTTCGACGCAATAAAAACATGAAGAACAACCCGTTTAAATACATGAACATTACTGAACTACTTTCTACAAATGTGAACACTAGCTCAATTATAGTTATGTACTAAAGTATGAAGCGAAGCTCAAAAACTTTTTGCTTTTTAACCAGGGACAAAAATAATTTAGGAAATAATAATTATGATCTAGATGCAAAATTATTTGGGACAAAAAGTCTCCGCATAAGTAATACAATACATGAAGAAACTCACAGTAGTAATGTAGCAGCCATATCAATTGAGAATAAAAACTTTGAAAAGAAGACAGAAACACAAAAGGTACTTCCGGGGAAATGAAATAAACCCTGGAAGTCTTAAAAAATATTACAGCAATAACGCAATAAAGATACTATTTTTGCACACAGAAAAGTTTTTTAAAGCCTTTCCAGTGCCTAATTTTTCTCAAGTCAACCCAAATTTTACATTGTTTGTAGGAGCTATACTATAAATCGACTATCTCTTGCGTAGTAGTCCTGTTACTTATTATTGCACAGTAATTCTTAAATCGTACTTACTGCGAGTATAAACACAACTACATTCCTGGCATTATTGGCAAACTGAACTTTCTCAACCCCGTCCCATTGTTAATGGGACAGCGTCACAAGTTTTTCGGTCTGTTTGTCAAATTTATACACCAGCCATACCGCAAAATGGGTGTATAAAATCAAAACTATGTTCACCCACAAAATTGTTCAAGTGTATTCCTAAACTGGGTAAAGTCGAAGCGAGAAGTAGTGTTTTCTGGATGTCTTCTGGAAGTAAGTTTTGTTTATGGAGATGAAAAAATCCCTTGATGTCTGCCAAGATAATGTGGTGCATCAATTAGGATTAGATGTGGTAACCGACATAATATCAGTGGTCACTTAGCTCCGGTCTTATCCGCACAACAAACACACAAATTTTCGGCGCGGACGTTTTATTCCTGATAATTTCCACCAAGTCGAATAGCATTCACATCTCCCATCACATCAAATCTTATAGCAGCAGCAGCTATGTACCTTCATACCTCGTAACGAAACACACTTACTGGACAACTACCGTGCAACTCTTTGTTAACATAATACCATATACTTATTCAAGGCATGATATGTGTATTTACCATGCCAGGAAAGAAAGTGATAATAGTAATGAATGATAGATGAGAACACTTTTACGCATCACTCGGGTCTTTTAGGCCTATTCCACACTGTTGGTTATATCCTCAATAGATATACTATCCTATAGTTTACCATTTTTGACGAAATCTATATGAAAACGGTATGCAAGAATTGAGCTGTCATTGGTATCTTCCCTATTGCAGTAGGAAACTCATAAAAGAACAATCAACACATATTTAGTTGCAAATGCACATTTGAACACAGTACAGACCATGGATCTATGTAGTCATTCTGCAGATGTCTGAACAAGAAAGATTGCCTTGAAAGACACGACATAATGCACGCAATCTTATGCCTCACGTGGCGTCTCCCGCATCCCATTCGTCCTTAAAATTGAGGCTAAATACGTAACGACAAAAAAGGAAATAAAAACCGGTTGGAGATTACTTTCTACTAAATACGCCTTCCTCGTAAAGAAAAAAAAATGAGTTTTTGCCCTTTGGATAGAAACTTTTTGTTATTGAAGTTCAACAATGCTATAGCGTCATCAAGCGAGATCCAATTTCTTTCCATCGTATCATCGGGTTTCGTCTGACATTGTTTAGCATCCATTGATAAATAATGAACGGTTTTTTCAAGGCACACATACACACATACATATAGTACCTATGTCAGTACATACCTACATAATAAATACTAACATACCAAACAAAAAATGCATTGTATATGTACGTTGATACGAACATCAGCACATGAAATTTTTGTTATTGTACTGGGTTGGTTTAGTAGGACGAAAGGAGATGAGATAATAAAAGATTTTTATTAGACACTAGTTTATTTTTGCGATCGTCAATCCTAACTCAGTGCCACGCAGCCTCCGCATGGAAGGAAGGAAAATATTTATGTTCAACGCATCTAACACTCATCTTCATGTCTTACGCATTCTTATTACACTTCACAAGGTAGCAGAGGCAAAAATATACAAGGAAATAGAACTGTCTGCAAACCAATAACATAATATTTTATTGTGTGACACCGGCCCATAAAAAGATCTTAGCAAAAGAACTTGTTACTATTCTTCCCTACAAGTTCGTTCGTAATGTTGTGTGTATGGGCATGTGACAGGAACAAATGTACCTACATTTTCTCAAACCATCGACATTATTTCAGCATAAAATATGAAGAGAAAGTGCAAAACATGAAAAAGTTAGATTGGTATCTAATGTACCTACCAAAGAAATTGTGTGTACTAAAAATCCAGCTGGGTATAGACTCTATACAACAGAGAAGTAAGTGGCATCTGTTGTATAACCGTCAAACTAAAATTCTCACACATTTATACAGCTAGGGTACAGTAACAACTAATTTTAAGTGACAACAATTTAGGTAGCATGCTCAATTTAAATCCATAATTCTGTGCTACCTTCTGAAAGGTGAGTTTTTTCTATAAAAACTTACAAGTTCAATGAATAAAAATACAGTATGTGTGAAATGTTATGTAAATGTAAAATGTTGTGTGTTGGATCAACCATATTGGAAAAAAAGTTTTCGAATGTTAAAAAGAAATTTGAACCATTTCAAAGGTTTTTAGTTCAGTAAATTTATTATAAAAACGTGCCCACAACCAGAAAAGAACGTACATATCATTTCACCTACAATGTTAAAAAGAAATTTGAACCATTTCAAAGGTTTTTAGTTCAGTAAATTTATTATAAAAACGTGCCCACAACCAGAAAAGAACGTACATATCATTTGACCTACATGCATATGGAATTCTCCATACAAATTTATTTATGACACCGACACGGAATAAAATTGAAATTCTTTTTTATTCTTTTTTTTAGAAATAACGAATGTAATGTTAGTACAATATAAACTACCCGCAATTGCAAAACAAAAATGTGAAAGTGTCATAACCAGAAACGCAATTATCACAAGATCTCCTGGCGTCCTATGACAATGGAGCAGATTCTCAACCCAAGCAAACCGATGCTGAGACTGCCTTAAAGTTACTGTCACGATTGAAATAAGATGTTTCCTCCGTGCGCAAACAACAAGATAAAATACTGTCACGAAACCTTACTTGCATTGAAATGTGGGTAGACGCCTACATTTATTCTGGAAATGACATTGGAGCGGAAGTCGATATTTTTAAGATGACATGGACGTGACTTTTACAGCAAAAATATAAACCGCAATAGAAGAGTTGTCTGTGTATGTGTACATAACTTATACAGTTGAAATTGTATGTGTATACAACTAATCGTAAGTACTAGGCTGATCGGGTTGCTTATCACAGGATATTTTATCAGCCATACTTGAGGTTTTAGCTTTTTCACTTTCCAACTGAACCGAATAAATTGTGCCATTCTTCTGCTTCATAATCCGTATGACGGGCTTAAATGATTTAGAATTTGTGCAACATGGCTTACGATGTGCTGATGGAGTACTAGAACCCAAACAAACAACCGGTGTATGAAATAAGACTGTTTCTAAAAACGTTAATAATCCGTATGACGGGCTTAAATGATTTAGAATTTGTGCAACATGGCTTACGATGTGCTGATGGAGTACTAGAACCCAAACAAACAACCGGTGTATGAAATAAGACTGCTTTTAAAAACGTTTTTCTCAATTTCTATGCTTTACAAACAAATGGCACGTTTTCACATTATGAAAACTTTGCTGTGCTGCGTAACTTTTTGAAGGAGAGCTATTATAAAAGCTACATACATTATAGATCACTTAAATAGTAGGCAGCCGCAAAACTACTGAAAAGTTGTAAATAACAGAAAGGGCTTGAAAATTTGAAAGCATTTGTATTTTTTTATTTCAAAGGTCTTATTTCGATCTACTACAGATAGTGAAGACTAAGAAGAAAAAAGAAAATATGTTGACTTACTTGTCTCCTCAAATCTCAGCTTTTCCAAAGACATTTTCTCCTCAATACATTCTTTACTTTTCGCCGAGATGATTTGTGTTTTAGCCGGAAAGAACCAATAAGTAGCAAACACCAAATCGATCCCATTCGAGTTTCCGTTCAGTGACTCAGCAAGAGTACCTTAAAAAGAGAAAGTAACATAACCCACGTTGAGTTGAAATAAAGGAAAACAAGTATTCATGAATTTATAAAGTGAAAAAAGAATTCCGAATCTTTCACTGAAACGGAGTTGTTTATTTAATGCACGTATACACAGATACGCTTTACAGGAACTTAGAAGCTGAAAAAATTTCTTTGAAAGTTAATCTGCAGAACCACTTTACCTTTCTCCGTTGAAAGTGACGTTTCTACTAATAGGTATAGTATACGAAGTGAAAGCTGACAAGTAGACTTACGAAATTTTTAATGAATAAATGGAACTGAGAACTTTGAAAAGAGTGTATTATAAAAAAATAATGAAAATGCACACGAATACATATACATATTATTATACCTGTATTTATAGAAATAGAAAATCTTAAGTATATATGTGTACATTTACTTGCTATCAAAGCTAATGGTAATCTTACTTTTATAAGTTGTGTACATATATATAGTTTTCACTTTTACCTAAGCCATAAAATTGTTTTTATATATTTTCACACATAAATGGAGAAGGTACGGTTTTAAAGAAAAAGTGACAAAAATTAATTATAATTTCTCTGAATTGGTTTTGAATTATTTGTATTTTGGTAGGACTTGGCGATACAAAACTTGTGTCAGTTGCATTGACATTTTAAGTACATTATTTAATCTGTGCCTGTTGGTAGTTGTAGTGAATCAACAATAATACTCATTTTATTTTTAACTAACCTGTTGATATTAGCCTTTGAATGCCATCACTGTCATGGGGTCCAATATGCCGTTTAGTACGACTTGACATCAGCCGACCATTAGTGTCAATAAAATTGTTGCCGTCATAATATCCAGATGATTGTCCTTTCCACTCAGGAATGCCATTTTGGCCATGCATTTCATGTTGACGGTATCGCTGCTGTTGTTCAACCTGCTGTTCCATTAGATGTCTTTCCCGTTCCAACATTGTTGCACTGTTAACATCCTCAAATCGATTGGCCGCAGACCGTAGCCTTTCTCTTCCAATCGTCTCACCAGGCATCATGTAGCCATTATCTGGATATTCTTGTTCACGACGACTACTTCTAACATTTTGGTGGATGGCATTGTTTTCATTATCTATGAAACTGGATACTCGGTTTATCAGTCGTCCAGGACCACCACTTCGTTTTTCGTATGGGTCATTACTCGGCAAACCTATATACTTCGCACCTCTGCTATCAGTCACACTGTCATCAATACCGCCGATTGTATTACCACGGATATCGTTTCCCTCTGCACCACGCTGGTAGTAATTCGTCCATAATTCGTTGGGGGATACTTGGCCAGATTTTTCACGCGCAGATGATGAAATGACAGGAGCAGCTGCTGCACCAGTAGCAACGGAAGAAGCTCCACTCAAATGAGCCATACCACTAGAGGCATCCACAGGATTTTCCGGTGGGGCCAACAAAACACCATCAGGAACAGATATGGAATCACTATGATGATTTCTATGAAGATAATTCCCATTCGCAGGAAGCCCTTGATATTGGCGGCGGTTAAGGTTGATATTGAGATTTCCACCAATACCATCCCCATTTCCATTGCTCATTCCAACAGCAACTTCTGCATCTGATACGGGAACAATTGGAGCAAGACTTCCGTCAACATTGCCACCACCACTAACAACAATAGATTCTGGACCACCAACAGCGCCAACAACATTCCCAACGTAGTTCCCATGTTTCCTAACGGCATGATAGATAGGATACTTCACCTCTTCAGTCATTTCAGGTTGCGATGAAAGATCATAAATGTTGGATGCTACACCCAATGGATAGCCATAAACATTTCCAGATGATACCGCACCAGGCATCATGGCTGAAGCAGGATAGCTAGGAATGGTATCAGGCACAACGTCTTGGTTTCCCACAAGTTTATAAGTTTGCTGTTGAGATGATGATGATGGTTCCTGCTGTTGCTGATCAAAATATTGCCACATTTCAGGGTGTAACTGAAGATAAGCTTGCCCTTGTTGTGAAGTATCTTCCGTATTGTTATACTCGGACGATTCACGCTCCTCTGCAAAAATGCTTTGTTATTTAAGTAATTCATGTACCGAAATCATTTTTCTATCGATATCTAGGCGAAAACATGAAATCATTAACGTGCTCGAGTCAGAATACTGTACTTTACATCGATCAGAGTGAATTTGTTTGTTTCGGATTTCGGCTAGGTAGGTAGGTGATATAGCGAATTTAAGGAAACTGAACGCCACGGCAAACGTAGGAATTTTTTCCTATTTTTTTCTTTTATGTATTTCAATTTATACATATACTTATATATGTCTAAAATGCTTTAAAGCGCAGTCCTTGCTCAAAAATATTTTTTCAATCTAGTAATAACAATATTTTTTAGCCAAATTATCATAAGCGAAACATGACCTTACAAGCTGAAAAAAATATTTCTAGTTCTTCCGTTCGCCGTTTGTAAGTCTGTATTAGCCAGGCCAGGGGTAAAAAGTTACTACTCACACATTTTTACATAAAAATGGAATTTGTTGAAACGCTTGTTAGAACAGGTTGGACAAAAAAGAGTCTGAGCGTGGACTTCATGAATTCAGGATGTTTCTTAAAGATAAAAAGCAGCCTTGCTGTTTACAAAGATGATATATACGACAGAAATACTCCCCTTTTCAATTTTCTCCTGATCATTATGAATTCACGGTTGGTTTTTTCTAGCTTTCTCAAGCTACATTATAGAGATAGTTGACCGTACATCCGTACAAAAATAATTATAGTGTCATATATTTTCTTTCTTCAACAGATTCACATGGGCAATTCTAAAAGGTTACTATAAGGCAAACATCTCTAGAATAGCCAAGGTCTTTTGATATTGTATCAAAATTCAAAATATCAAAAGAAACGACAACTAAGTACGGTTCAAATTACAAACAAATTTTTGTGTAAAAGTATTTTGCTGTTCTAACAGTTCACTCAAAGTACGTTTTTGTACGTTCATATTTCTTCGTATAGACATTTGAGCATCGGATGAATTTATGAAAAATATCAACGCAACTTCCACCAGTACTCAATTGCTGTTCTATCTACCAACCCAGTTATCCTTCTTTTTAACAGAAATTTCATTGGCATTAATTCAACTCTCTGTTGGCATCATCATCGTGTCATCATTACCGTTACCCCAATACCACTTTTTCATCTATACTTCATGGTCGTGGTACAGGTTTATTATCTTACATCATCAATATCAGTCATGAGTCATAAGTCTCCCTAAGCTTAGAGTTCATCAAACATGTACATGTTATAGAAAATGTTGAAACACAGGTAGCCAATACCACTGCACACCAACTTGATGTCACCAAGGCCTTTCAGTTTTCGGTCAGCTTCATATGCCGAGTCTATACATATGTCAAAAGTCAATGGTTGGCAACACTAATAACCAATACCATTGACGTTTTATAAAGACGAGAATGCCAATGCTGGTTGGATTTTACAATATTTACACTTAATTATATCCAGTATCATGAGCTTCTATCTAGATTGTACCAGTTTAGTTAGTCAGTATTTGTATTAGTACACTATTTGCATGAATGAAACACCGCAAATCTACCGTATGTATGTTGTATGTAGATTAAAATAATGACTTTCATTTTGTTTTACAAATCAATACAAATCAAATAACAAGCATACCTGAGTTGTAAACCACGAATCCTTGAGTTCCAGTAGCACGGTTGAAGGCTCGTAACTGGTTGACAAGCTTGCTCCCGAATCGAAGTTTGCATAAATCAGACCGCGACTGTTCGTGAACATTAGTTCCTGTAGAAAAAAGGTAATTTACGTTATTTCTTCTTTTTTCTCATTATTTCCATGAATCAACAAGCTATATCGGTAAATTTAAAAAATACAAGTTATAGACTTTCTGTGAAATATTTCGTGCTAACAAGATAAAATATATGAAATTTGATCAAACTTCTTATCTTCAGACATTATAAATTTTATAAACATAAAAAGACATGAAAATAAACTTTATTCATCTTTGTAAAGTATTAAAAGACCAAAATGGAAAGTTTTTACCAGAACTTGTGTAATAGGCGATTTTGACTCATTTTTTTCTTCAGATAATGGTAAACATTATGGATAAAACTTCAATTCAAGAGAAAGCTATTTATCGGTTGTCTATCCACGAATTTCTGACTGGTGCAGATAAATTAGTAGTAATTTGGGTTTTTATAGGTGCAACGAGCAACATCTATAATAAATTGTTCATCTTATTTGATACTGTGTAGTAAAAGTAGAGACACGAGTAGGTAGTCGTTTTATTTAAAATTACCCAAGTATATCTACCAAATTCAAAACGCATGATGAACGGGGTTTTAAATTATGTGATTGTTAAATTATAACTGAGGAAAAAAATCAGTCAGTGTGTGAATTAATTATAAAATTAGCTTTTCTTGGCGTTCTCACAAGTCAATCAACGAAACATTCTTGAAAGTTGGAAAGAAGTACATTGACGGAAGAATTTCCTTGTAAAGTAAGAGTGATTTTGGAATTGAATTCGCTCCATTTTATTATTTAAGTTGTACTATACATAGTTTGCAACTACAGCTCCACATTACACAATAGTTTCACAACTACTAAATGTACATATCCACACTATACTATTCATACTATTGTAGCATTTTCTTTCCTCTTTGCACACCAGAAATAAAATTATATTACAGCTTCTAGAAAATTCATCTTCCACAGAAAACACTTGATACGCAAAACTATTTGCTTTGTTGTGATGAGATATTGTCAACTTTGAGTTTTAATTAGAAAAGTTAATAGCAAAATGCTGAAACCACACGAGAGAAATAGGTATTCTCACAAATTCTTGCAATTCCCCCAAGTTATGCATTTTCACCACTTTATACCTTTAGGTAGATATACGACTTAGGGAAGAAGCGAAAGAATTAAAATATCAGAGAGAAAATATAGTGTTTGCATTTAAGACATGGCTTTTATTGGATCGCATGTTTCTTGATCTCAATAATCTTTGAACCAACTGGCCAATTGGACCCATATTTTGTCAAATAATTGAGAACCTAAGGCCCACGTATTTTAAATTTGGTCCAGACTCAGTTACAAGTTTCTGAGACATATCGTATGCTATCAATGATCTTTGACTCCGGTGACCCAAATTTTGTCCACTAATAGGGAAGACTTTAAGGTTATTGTATACTAAATTTCGTTCAAATCTAATCAAACATTCCTAGAGACGTAACGTTTTTTCTAAATGACATTTGACCCCTTCGACCTAGATATCAAACTTTTGCCTACTTCTGCCTAGTACCTGTATACAAAATTTTGTGTAAATACAGCGCCCCATAAGTACCAGATATGAACTTATTTGACCTTTGATCCTTATCATGTAGACCTTCGGGGTCAAGATTTTGTCTACTTTTACACTTTTACATGAGGGCATATGCTACCTGTATGCAAAGTTTGGGGAAAATCGCCCCATAAATACCAAAGATACACCTATGTAACCTTTTGACCCCTTTGACCTAAAAAAACGATTAGGTACACAACTTGAGGTCATGGGCTATCGATTGGTGAAAACAGAATTCCATAACTTCTTCCCGTTTCAGAGATATAGCACGGGCAAACAAACGGACAGACATTGGTAATTGCAATAAGTAGATTCGACTTTGAAACTTAAAAACGTCCTACAAAGAGAAAGCAACCAACCAAACTTTTGTGCTCGAATTACATTACTATATAGTAAACAGTGTATACCAATAAGACTTATTGAATAAGTTAATAAGTAACAGTAACATTGTTTTACCGGCATTAATGCATGCTTTTTAAAAGTATATGTAATTTGACCTATTTATGACGGCATTTAATATCCTGAACCTATTAATTACCGAAGCGATGACATTTTAACTGACATCTCTTGCTTTGTATATGATTTATGTATTTTCATTATAATAGGTAATACACATTACACATACGGTATGTCTTTGTCGCTTAGGTATGATACCTACAAGCGACAAGCACATACAACTACAATATAAAACTAACCTTTTTTGAATGAAAACTCAGATGAATTTCCCTCATATCCTTTACAGTTTGAGCTCCAAAACAAAAATATGTCATTTCCATAGCCTTCTGCTCTTAAAAGGGGTGTAGATGCTTGAGATCCAATTGTGTCAACTATTGGAGTCTTCAACAAAGGTATTCCTGTTTTCCCGTCCAACACAGTCGTCTAAAAATACATGTATGGAATAACAATCAGTTACATAACTCTAAGCTTGCTGTAGATGAACACCACGCGCTACTCGCGCTAGCAATACGTAACCTGTGAGACTGAGAATACTTATGTAAAGCTCCGCCCTGCCGAAGCATACTAAGAGGTTGATCGTTTACTTCTACTCATTCATAGACAGTACTCATTCAAGAATTTACGTAGTAAAATCCTAACAGTAGCATTAGCAAATTGCATTTTAGTTTGCGTATGTGTGATTATAATTATATGTGGAATCAATCAACTGCCTGTACTCTCTATGCTCACCGCAATGCAATACCATACGAATTGTAATAATAGTAAAATCAAAGATCGTACGAGTATCGCTTTGCACAGGGTATACACCCGGCGGCTCAAATATAGGCAAAGTGAGACTAAAATAATGTTCAAATATGGGCACAGTGAGACTCCAATGTACAAATATGGGCAAAGTGAGACTAAAATAATGTTCAAATATGGGCACAGGGAGACTCCAATGTACAAATATGAACAAAACGGGACTACAACGATCCTTCCAACTTTGGAGTGAACGTTGGAGGGTTCTTTGGATGGACCTTGGAGGAATCTTTGGAGGGACCTTGGAGGAATCTTTGCAGGGACATTGGAGGAATCTTTGCAGTGACCTTGGAGGAATCTTTGGAGGGACCTTGGAGGAATCTTTGGAGGGACCTTGGAGGGACCTTGGAGGAATCTTTGGATGTATCTTGGAGGAATCTTTGGATGGATCTTTGCAGGAACCTTTAGAGGGAATTTGAAGGGAACGTCTAGAATCTCGTCATCTTTATGACGGGCTTTCCTCCTCCTACAAAATTGTAATACTGTTTAGGCAATAACTTTGAAATGGTTGCTTCGTTTAGAATAGAATAGGTGAAAGTTACAAAACAAAAAAACCAATACCGCCGCTAGATAGAGTTACTTTAAGTAACTACACGCCTACTAGTATGGAATAGTCCAATTCCAATGATGAAGACATCAAGACATGAAATGTGAGTTATAATCAAATGAGTATCTTTTGGAATGACAGACAGCCCTTCTGTCTTTGTCAAAACAAAAATGTTGGTCTCCGAGTGTGAATGACATAATTCAACTACGATGATATTTGCTATTTGTGATGGTATTATTGCAAAAAAGTGAGTGCAATTCAATAGTCATTTTCGTTAATGCGGCTTTGACTACTACTCAAATGCAGTCATGTAAGTACAGGGATATACCTACAGTTATACTTCAAAAGTTTCTATGATATTTTTGATGTTAGAACGAAAATATTATATAAAAAAAAGCTCAACACGAAGCTGGCAATAACTAACATGCCTGTTTCCCTCATAGCAAGATTTATTTGACAAGATTATAGAATAAGGACATTTTTTTACTTTTCAATTATTGTGCTGGTTGGTAGCGCGTGAGCATGATGTAAGTAGGCTCGACGTTGGCAGTTCGTAAATAAAACACATTCTGCCTAAGGTTGAAGGTAATACTGTAAATACATCTCTTCAAAAGTATTTAACGAGACGTTAACTCACTTTTAGATTTTTGTTGCGTAATTCTTTGCTTTAAACGTAGAGCAAATTCATTTTATTTGACAAACTTTTAATTATTTAAGAAATTCAAGCTAAAATCTATATAAAGATTATAGGTATGTAATACAAGAGGGAAAATGAACAAGTGTCTATGTACCTGATGTAAGTTAAAATTCTATTATGTATAACTCTCGACATTTTTTTACCTAAAACTTGTCTTTGGTATTTCATGATATAACATTTGATGCTATATAAATACTTTTCATGCATATTTTAAACATAATTATTGAAGAGCAACCAAAATGCCGATCGCTCCCATTTTTGCTGAAGAAAGCGAGTGAGCGTTAATGCTCACTAGCAGCATTAATGCTCGCTAGCATTACCAGCAGCTATTGAAACAAAAACATTTTCGAAAAATACATGATTAAAGCGATGAAATAAATTCAAACCTGTGCATTGTAGTAGACAGGAAATCCTGGTCCAGTTTGATATTTGACTAAAAAGTCAGGTACCTCATCTTCGTTGTAAAATCCTGGTGTGGGTGTACTATAAGGGAAAACAATACAATAAAAGATAATCTTAGAGTATAAAAATACAATAAAAATACAATAAAAGGATGTAAAATCCTGGTGTGGGTGTACTATAAGGGAAAACAATACAATAAAAGATAATCTTAGAGTATAAAAATACAATAAAAGGGACCATCATATCCATTACTTGGAAGTTTTCAGTAAACACAGTTTACGTTACGCATTGTCAATCACGGCCTTTCAGAATATTTACAAACTCAGCTCAACATAATATTATGTAACATTTTACATTGACAAACTAGCGGCATAAATTTCGTTGACTTTATGATGAACAATACTTGCCTATCTTTTGCACACCTCAAATTTTAAAGAAACAAACCATTATGTACAAAACTTTTGAAAATCAGGTATGCAGTACGTATATACACGAAGTACGTGGGTACTGAGTAGATATAGCAGCAAGCAACTTTTTAAAGTAATAGTATTGACCATGTTGTGATTTTTAATTATTAAAGCCGATTTGACTAAATTGTGTAACTTACGTATATGTCTCCGAGGAAGGAAAAGTGTGATTCCAAATCTGGTTGAAATTTGTTCCATCAAAAGCAATGACAGTAGAGTTAAACATAGCCATAACAATGTCAAGAAGGAAAAGTGTGATTCCAAATTTGGTTGAAATTTGTTCCATCAAAAGCAATGACAGTAGAGTTAAACATAGCCATTACAATGTCATCAACCCCATCCCCGGTTATGTCCGTAATCACGGGCGGAGTCATTACTCCTTTCTTACTATCAATGTAAATGGGTTTCGACTACAAGTAAAAGTAAACGTACCAAGAACAACAAACATTAACGGTATAACAGCAAAAATAAGTAAAATAGTATTTTTTTTATAAGAAGCTATTTTCGTACTCGTACTTGTGAGTAGTGTTTTGTGTAAAAGTCAATTTTTGACCTTCTTTCTGGTATCCTAACTCATTTTTAATAGTTTATAGAATGTTTACATCATCATAATAAATAATAAATGGTAAGAAGCTTGGGGGTGTTCAAAATTATTTATGTTGAAAATAATGTTTCCACTTCTCACATAAATACATGAAAAATACCTAAAGCAAATTACCACATCTTGCATGTAATGTAGAAACTTGTACGCTAAATACTAAATTCTTAAAGAACGAAGCCCTCTGTTACATTTCCATAATTGACTCGTAACCTTTCCAGTCAAACTTTCAATTGCCATATTTTATCATCGCCTTTAGGGGAATATTTTGCGTTGTAAATTGAACAAGACAATCAAAAATGTAGGGGCAATGTGAACTCAATACAAAAGATTACAAAATAGTTGCTTACATGTTTACAATGTGTGGTTATGTTCACCTCGATAACTTCACTTGCAACAAATTCTTGTGAAAACCAACCATTTATTGTCGAGTATACTTACCTTCATTTCACCGCTGTAAAAATCATTTAACGACAAAATGAAAAGTCCCCTTGTAACGCTTCCTATAAACGTAACCAAAAGATAAACAGCTAATTTGAATAATATTTAATTCATAATCTTGTACCAAAAATAAAATATTAAAAAATAACCTGGTTCTGCTAATGGATCACCACCATGTACTGCCAAGATATCCACAACGCCGTCATTGTTGAGGTCTCTAATGAACTGGGGCGTATAGATATTCATAATAGGGTTCTTTGCTGGACCTTTCTCAAATGACCATATTTCCGTTCCATCTTTTCCATTAATTGCACAGAAAACCTATATGGTTTATGTATTCAATGTATTACCGTTGCATTTTGCGATTTATTGCTTTGCGTTTTACGTGTCATAATACAATACATCAGCACTTACTCCTGCTCTTCCAGCAACTAAGCAGTCTCGTACGGTATCGCCAGTAATATCTTCGTGGCAATTTAGAGCGAAGACTTCATGTGCCGTCCAGTGCCTCCACAGTTCGGAACCATCCTGCCCATTCAGGGCTAGGACACCACCGAAACAAGGATTTTGGCCGGCAAAGTATATATCACAGACAAAGTCAGGAACGC
>JAHZNB010001177.1:0-14417 GCA_027744295.1 Callyntrura guangdongensis
ATTCACACACGAAAAGCAAGACCAAAAATAGTACCTGAGCTTGCTTAAATGATATACAGTCTTTGTTCTTCTTTGTGTGTTTAGCTGTTATTGACATAGCTTCCTAATTATCTTTGCCGCTGTGATGGCTTTCCCAATTTCATACAAGTTAAAATGAGTTCATTGTACAAATGTACATGGAGAAGAGAATGCAAAGGGGCGTGGGTGGAGATAAAACTGGATTACCATGTATGTAAATGGCTGTATGACGTGTGCATATGAAATCAGTGTGCATGATTAATTACTAATTTCTTAAACCTGACGCACAGACAGTCATACATCCACTCAGAGACGAGGGATTCACAACTGGGTAATTTATCATCTCTACAGGAGAAAACAACATTTGTCATACTTTCCACACACTACACCAGAAAACAAACAAAGGGCTTTCTGTTTATTCAGCAGTGAAAAGTATTATCTCTGCCTGGCACGTCTTAACACGACACTGGAAGAAAGCTTTTCATTTTTTTATCTTTTATTTTTCGTAGTATTGCGTAATTCGTTTTACTCCTTACAGAGACAATAATAATTATTATAAAAAATATATATATACAAAATATAAGAGTATCTTGAGTATGCTACATGCCGTACCTGCGATATTTTTAAATTCGTGTAATGTATTTATCAGGAAGAGTTAAATTCTCACCTGACCACTAATGATTTTCTCGTGCAGTTCACGCTCTAAAGGAATGTAGTTCCCGTTGTTTAAAAAATAGAGTTTATCAGAAATTTTTTCAATGTCGAATTCTTCTCGTTGTAGTTCAAACTTTTGCAGTTTGTGAGTTCCTAAAATTCCAACATAGCGAGAGTAACAACTTGGCAAGTTTCGTTCATAACCTAATTTATTGACAGTAAACCTCAAATAAGTTAATTTTAACTTGTTTACCTGTAGTCTGAATTGTTGTACATATCGCGTACGAGTAAATCACCTGCCAATAAACAAGTAACGCATAATGAAAGTGTGAATGAAGTCATCATGTCATTATGAACGAATTATGTCATAAAATTTTGTTGAAAGTTATATTGTTCTTTTAGTATATTACGGGAACTGTCACGTATGACACTGTCATATAACATATTTTCTCCCGCAAGATTAAACTACATTACACTTTTAGAGTATACACAACTCGCCACAAACCTGTCCGAAACACGGTATCCCCTTTACGAAGAACATTATGGGCAATTTTATTGTGAGACGCGTTTTCGTCTGTGTATCCGTCAAATTCACGAAGCGGATCCCCCCTCACGATCACACCAACCAATTCTCCTATTTCATTAGCTTTACATCTAATAGCCAGCCCAGTTTGAGCGTCTCTCAAGATTTCTCCCGTGCTCTCATTTACTCGAACCATTCCACAAGGGACAAAGGGAAAGTACCAAAGTGGGATACAACCAACAGCACCCCATTTCCCTTCAAAATTGACTGTAGAAATAATAATAATAAAGCTTAAGGATTCTATTACCACAAGCTAAGGAAAATGCCACTTTTGTAATTCCACTAAAGTAATAATCCTTACTCAACGTCACATTTCCTTCCGTGGAACCATACATTTCCTGAATTTTGACTCCATTGAAACGATCCTCAAACTTCTTCCAGATTTCTGAATTCACCCCATTCCCAAACAAGAAACGGACACCGTGTCTCTTTTCTTCCGGACATTCAGGTTGATTGTACAGGTAACGAATGATTTCTCCCATATACTGAACGACAGTGACATCATATTTGACACACTGTTTCCAAAATGCGGACGCGGAAAATTTCCGGATGATTACTTGCGTTATGCCAAAACAAAAAGGCAGGCTGACTCCAATCATACCACCTTGAGCGTGATACAAAGGAATAGGAGTCATCATCACGTCATCAGGAGTGAACGCTTGGAAAATGTACATTGCGGAAAACATGATGGCCCGGTGATGTCGTAAAATAGCAGCTTTGGGAACTCCTGTGGTACCCGACGTGTAAATGTACACAAGCTGGTCATACTTGTCAATTTTCACTTGGCTAATCTTTGAAGTATCAATTGAAGCTTCTTTAAGTGCTTCTGTCAGATTTACGGTGCCTGGAATCGGATCATAGCTTTTTTGCTCTATTTCCGGTTTATTGGACTCCATACTGTAGAGTTTTACATCCGTTAGACTTCCTCCGTCGTATATCTCTTGAATCGCTGCATCAAATGTAATACGACACACAAACAATTAATAGAAATACGCTTGTAAAAACTCCTTTTTCCGCAATTCTGCTCCCGTAACGATATTCGCTTACACTCTTACCATTGGACAAGTCCACACCATAAATAACAGCTTTGGCGTCCACTATCTTGATACAATGCTCCAGGGACTGGTATCTCAAATTCAAATTGATTAATGCAGTAGTTACTCCAATCTAAAAAAATATAACACTCAACAAAATGTTGACCGCCTACTCACCACACACTACATATTTCCGTCGACCGCATGGCAGTAGAACCGGGGGTACGGGGGGATATGTCCCCCTTAGGAATTCTAAGATTTAATATTACGTATATTACGAGTCTTTAATTGAAATTACAAGATAAGACTGTACCACTCATGTTCCCCCAGTTCCTACAGTCCTGGTCGACCACAAATCCACAACCTTATTCAACTTACCCTGCTAAGACCCAGCCAAATGATAGGATATTCCGGTCTGTTTTCCATGATGAGAGCAATGTTGTCTCCTTTCTTGAATCCTTGTTCACTGAAGTAGTTGGCCACTCTAAAGCTCATTTCCTGTGCCTGTTTAAAGGTCCATACTTGATCCTCAAAGTACCAGCATACCTTGCGTGGGTGCTTTTTCACCATTCTGTCAAACATGCTGAACATGGTCTGGTTTGTCAAAGAAGCCCACTTTATGTACCAGTGAGTCTTGATGTATCTCCATGATGCACTGTTAATTAAAAATAAACATATAACTTTGATGTGGCGGAACCACCCTAGCTCACTTATAGCTGGAGTATTGCGTTTTCTCACTACTACTTACACCACATCTCGGGGAATAGTTAAAACGACTGCATAAACGGTTTTGAGGTTTCGCATAGCAAGAATGGTAATAGTTCCTAAAACCATGCAGTAGAACAAATATAGCAAACTGCCCAATCCAAATCCCAGTACTGCCATTTTGCAATGGAAGCACTGGAAACTATTTTCTTCGTTTAAATTGTGTATTTTGAAGAGCTCCCCGCCTTTTTCAAAGGGTGTATTTGGCGAATCTAAGCCTAAAAGTATTTCAGCTTCTCCCAACCAACCATATTTTTTGACCACTATGCCTTCGCTTCAGGAAATGTGCAAACACTCGCTGGCTCACATTTGCAGTGAATAATCATTTTCTGAACATACATTATGTGCAATCCGGAATCACTTTAGATGTTAAGCCAATCGACCTCAATAACTTTAGGTCTTACGTTGTAAAAATAGTTACAAATAGGGCTTATGTAACACTATCCTTAAGTTATTTAACATCATGACATGACTTTACAACCAGGCTTAGTCAATAAGGCTGTATATAAAAGAAAAACAAGTGGTTTGGTTTTGTGTGAGGGATTAGCCGAGCCGACAGAAGATGAAGTGTTGTCAAAGTTTTTGCACTGAAAGCTATCTCGACCTTTATACGCAATACACACACAATGTTTTGTGCTGGCTAGGCTTCCGGATTGTGGCAATACCATCTAATTTAGTCTGCTTTAAATGCAGAAAAGGAAACAGAAGCTGTAGATCTCGAATGTGTTAGTTGATACTTTTAATACACACGTAAAGTAAATATAATATACTCTATGATGATTTTTTCTCTCGATGGTGGCCACTGATTACTAAAAAAAGTTATCCCAAGTCTCGCATGATAATTTCACTGTAGCAATCAGTAAGCCCATTACAGTTTTACCTCATATTATGGTGTCATCTACAAAAAAACAATGCACAGGTGCATAAACACTAGCTCATGCTGAACAGTGCAACGATTTGTCTTGGAAGTTAAGTTCTACTATAATTATATAAAATAACCTACTATTAACCATACTATAACTTATAACTATGTAGGTATATGGACATAAAAGAGGACATAGAGATTTATAACTATTGGTTTACACACACACATACAATTTTATTACACATTTTGGGTTGATCGAATAATTCTGAAACATGTTCACGTTGGTAAATTAAAAAAATGTTAAATGTAATGTATTGTGTGTCATATTAAACGTTATACTCCTACGCATTAGTAAAATGCGTGTTGTTTTGGTATGAAATGATAGACAACAGTGAAGGAATAGATTAGCTGCTAGATGCAATGATTTTCTCAAGCGGAACAAAGAACGCTGCTGCATGCACGCGTGTTTGTCTATATGTAAAAGCGTAGCTTGTTTTTCAGCTATGGTAGTTATTACTTACCAGCTATGTAAATAATATTCACATAGGTAATTATTCTATTCGTACAAGTGCCAACTGCCTGCTTGTTTAGTGTGCGTGCATGTATATGTCTTGTCAACAGCCAGCGTAGTTTATGAAGATATTGTGATGGTGTTAGAATGTTAGCGTAAATGTCACCTTAAACACGTACATGGGCCATTTTTGGAATCCAGATCTGATCTAATTGCATGTAGGTTATCTCCATCAAAATATCCAAGTTTCGTATATGAAATGGACGTCACAAAATAATTGAAATTACTCTGGGTTTCTAGTTTAAGTTTCAAAGAGCTAAGATAAATCACAGATAAATGAGCAATGATAACAAAACTTTTAGTGAGCAATAGGTTACGACCATAACTAATGCATTCATACAAGCAGAATTAAAATAACGGAGTTATTGAATGGACCTATAATGGACCTATGGCACTTGTGGAACACTGGAAAACCTTGGAAATACTAATATGTGCAAGTACACATAATGGACAACTTTGTACCTGCATTGGTCCTGTCTTCGTTGTCAATGACTTGGAACCCATTTGAGATTTTGTCACAAAATTTACAATCGATATGTAACAAAGAGCTTATAAAATAACATTATGTAACAAAAATACGGTGGAAGCGGATACGATCAACGGCCGGCCGGGCACAACAAGAAAAAATAGACAAGCTGGTTCGTAAATACAATGAAATTTCAATAACCCCCCCAGAACATCAAATTTTATTGCAGAATATCCATTCAAATAGGTGATCTATTACAAAGTACATATAAACCTTTTTTAATTTTGAATTTCTCATAAATGCCACCTTCAGTTGCCACACAAAGGATGTTATATTATTTAGTAAGTCTGGATGGGACATCGTCTCAATTTTAACGTTATGAATTTTTCAAAAATTGAAGTTGAGAAAATGTTACAAGTGGCCATTTGTGACCATGTACAAACAAGTGTACAAATGTTTAGTAAGGTCCACTTGTAACAAACTTTTCAGCTTCAATTTTTATTTTTACTTTATAAAGGGACGTCCACCCTCTGGTTGCCACATACTATCATCTTAAGTTTAGTAATCATGCGACTGTGACATAAGAGAGCAACGTTTATATAGACGCTTGCTTTACGTTATATTGGCGAATTAAATGACACGCCATATATTTTATGGTCTTAATAAAAGGATATCAATATGTCCAATGAGCAATATGATCACTTCTCTGATTTTGACTTTTGACAAACAAAACTCTTGTGTCCTTTCAACAGGCAAATCTGTGTGATCTCTGCACACTACATAGTGTATGTACACACTTCTCAATACAATTATCTGTGAGTCCGCGCAGCTGCCATAGACATATATTATGTGGGTGTACGTTGTTCACCTTAGTCAAATCCATCACGTAATACTAGTACATCACACTCACACTTGAATTTAAAAAGTAATTTACGTCACATCATCCGCGATATCAATGAAGTAATTAGGCACATGTTAGCGTCTTACAATATCGAAGACCCAATTATTACAGTACACAATCTTACAACATAGCTTCACTATGTGGATGTGTAAAAGGATGTTAATGAACACGTTCAGTTGCATTACATTACAAGTATCTAATCATTAATGCATTAAGAGATATAGTACGTGTTAATACGACAGCACTGAGCAGTGCTCAGTGAGCACACAAATACAAATACAACTAATAACTGCTCTATACAAATGAACGCTTTTTTATATGGATGAAAATTTTTTCATCTAGTCACGATTTTGCCGCGTTTGTCCGTCTGTCTGTCGCGATCCCGGCATATTATACTGACGTAACAAAAAAACAAATATTTTTGTTGATGAAATAAAAATACCGCATACTAAAAACGTTTCTACGATTTGCGAAGGGCCCCAACTGGTAGCCTTTCAAAACGCAAACTACCTGTTTCCAACTGGAAATTTGAAATGCTACAAGTTGGGGGCCCTTCGCAAACGTTTTTAGTATGCGGTATTTTTATTTCATCAAAAATATTTGTTTTTTTTGTCACGTCAAGTATAATATACCGGGCATCTTCTTGCCCGGCTTCCATGTATACAGGTATGCTAGACGACACGATCCGAGCAAAGGATAATACTTAAGGGTACTGGTTTTTATGGGATACAATTTCAGCAGGTCAACCACCGGGAGTGATTTGGAGGGTCAAATAAAGTTTATCCAAATTTGCTCAAATTTTGTATCTATTGCGATATGAGGTCAAAAGACAATAAAAATACCAAGTCTTTATCAATTCAATCAAGTTTCAATCAACAATCAAGGTTTTCATCTGCGTTTCTATAGCTGCAATTAATCCGGTTTATTAACAATACGGTTCCTCGTCTAGTTTAAATACAACTGAACAGTTCTAGTACTGAATATGTTCGCATATGAATTCCATATCACATATATTTAACATTTGGACCAATAATAAACTCCTCAACAATCTATAACGAATGTTTCCCAGACCTCAGAATGAAATGTCACGATATGTCATGTCAGTGTACTCCTACATTCCGTTGCAAACGTAGCAACATATTGTTTGTTTGTTTACAATGTTTGTATGCAAAGTATAAACCGTTGTCAATAATGAATGCCGGGCATCTTCGTGAACTCAAAACGCACGATTGGACAATTTTGTCTCTAGGTAGGAGTAAATAAAAAAGCAGGTTCCATGATCTTCCCAAAAACTTAATCATTTAAATTATTTGGTAAGCTTGCTATTAGTATGATAGATGACTGTCACACTGTGACTGTAAAATGAATAAATAAATTTGATGTATTACAAAGCCAACTTATCAAGCTTGATTTCAAGTAAGCGGTTATCCAGCTTTTTTCCAACATCAAATATCACATAACTAACATAAATACAGCAAAACGCATAGAATGAATAGAATTAAGTCTGTGAAATGACCAGGAAAGCCTGTATGAAATCTGACCTTGAAGCAGCTAAAATACCATACCGCTTTAGTACGTTAGTACGTATAAGTATATCGTGAGAACACTAATCCGCCCAATACTCCGCGCTTGCTGCATTTGCTAAATCTCTGTGTACACCATTCATAAGTTGAGGGCTTGACAGTGCAAAGTATTTTGAGACAAAAATTTATACATTTTTAAAACAAAAGTAAGGAAAATGAACCAGGTGGACTATGAGGTAATTGTCATCGGAGCGGGAGTAATAGGGAGTGCCACTGCCTACTATCTGGCTCAAAAGCTGGGTAACCGGGCTTTACTTCTGGAACAATATGATTTTCTTCATCGTAGGGGCTCCAGTCATGGGGATTCCAGGTGGGTACTTGCAACGAGTAAGTTTTTTAAAAATTGTTAGTTGCCTTCACTCAGTTTTATTATTGCCAAATCTTTTCATGATGAAATATAGAATCATCAGATACACCTACGCTCAGGAGTACTATACAGAGCTGATGTTTGACTCGTACAAACTTTGGGCTGAAGCTGAAAAGGAGGCTTCCACTAAAGTTTTCACTCGAACCGGTGGTTTTGATTTTGGTCTTACTAGTAACCAGTCCATATTAAACGTCATTGAAAACAACAAAAAGTTTGACGTGCAACACGAAGTTTTTTATGATGCTGCTGAGTTATCTAAACGATTTCCAATGGTTAAACTTCCTCCTGGTCATTTGGTCGTGTATACGCCGTCATCGGGAATTTTGAATGCAACGAAATCGGTAGCCATGTTTCAACAACTGGCAAGGACCTGGAATTGCAGTCTTCGGGACAATTCTCCCGTCGCAAACATTAGCCAAGATGAAACAACAAACGTAATAGTAGTTGAACTAACCAGCGGGGAAAAGATACGCACGCGGAAGTGCATTATGACAAGCGGTCCCTGGACTAATAAAATTTTGAAGGCATCCAACGTTATGCAGCTCCCTCTGAATCCCATACAACCAACTGTCGCATACTGGAAAGTGGACAACCCAGAGGAGTATTCCTCTAAAAAATTTCCCGTTTTTATAAACTACAACCAACCTCTTTTATACGGCACACCTGCCCATGAATTTCCCAATTTAATAAAGTGTGCTGCTCATTACGGCCCAAATTGTGATCCCGATGCAAGAACATTTGACCCTGGTAATGATGCTATCATTAACGACGTTAGTCCCTGGCTGCAGCAGGTTTTCACAGGCATCAGCCTCACACCTCAAATGACGGAAAGCTGTATGTACACGGAGACCCCCGACTACGATTTCATTTTGGACCAAGTGCCAGAATTTAAAAACGGAACTTTCTTTGTGGGATGCGGTTTCTCTGGTCATGGCTTTAAGTTGGCCCCTGTGGCTGGGCAACTTCTCGCAAATTGGGCTGTAACAGAGAAGTTCGCGTATTCTCAAAAAATAAAAGATGCTTTCTCCATAAAAAGATTTGACAACGGTCAACTTCAAAGTAAAACCTTTTATTCTTAAAAAACAAACAAATATTGTGTGTTATAATATTACAGACAAGTACAAATTTATCTTCCTTCATAACAATGTAAATTCATAAATATTGGCAATCACTAAGAATCAGTAAAAAACATTTAAACAATCAAACGAGTACACGTTCTGTTGGTTTCCGTAACATATCCTTGCATGCATTTACATCGCCCATACCTTTTCCTTGTTATAGTACCATTTACTACACTACTTCCAGTTTCCCAATTCTCTGGTAGACTTCTGTACGCTTCGCAAACGGACCCTTCAGCACAGAAACTCTTCATATCTGGTTCACACCTTGAGCCCACTAGCCCTCTGCACTTTTGATTTTCGTAGTCATAAAACTGGAATCCCCCACACTGACAAGTCCCATGCACGCACTTGAGGGGAGCTAAAATGCAAACAAAAAAATTCTTTAAAAAATCTTTCATATTTCAGATTTCACACTACAAGTTCCAATAAAACATACCTAAGCGGTCACACCGTGGTTCCTCTTCTTCAACTCCACTGCTTCCGCTGCTACCACTGCCATCACTGATGTATAAGCGGCTTGCTTTTGTTTTTGCTGATCGAACCGAGCAACTTTGACCAAATGTAAGTTCACACGCTCGATTAACCGGGATGTAACCGTGCTTACACCGACACTCGGCAACTCCTTCTTCAGTTGTTACACAATGGGAATTTTTTACACAGAGGTTGGTTGTGTTGTCACACGGTCCTTTCACAAGGCTGATGCAAGTTTTTGTTTTGAAGTCGTACTTTTGATGATCCTCGTAGGGACACAGACATTTACCCTCTTCACAAATGAATTTAGCACTGCAGTGTTGCCCCAAGCCAATATCACATTTCCCTCCGTAATAGTCAATGATGCATCTTCCATCCATGGCGTTGGTGTAGCCAAGCTCCTCTTCGCATTCACATTTTGCGTGCGGGCTGAATGTTTCATAGTGAACCCAATACAGCGGATTTTTACATTTTGCATGGGTCACGCATTGTTGATGACTGGAACACGATGCTCCGTATAATCTCAGACAAGTCCTTCTTGTTTCGTCAAATACTGCAACAGTAGAATTACATTCGCACCTGCCGTGAACACTACAAATCAGGTCGGTAGCATCTTGGCACTCCTTGCTATCCGTACATGCTTCCCCGTGGTTACGCTTCCATTCACAGGTTCCATTTGAACTATCAAAATACCCGTCCTTGCAAATACAAGTGGCATCTTTATCCACTGGGTTTAATCTACCCGGTGAGCGGCAAAGTGCGTTAGGCACGCAGTCTCTCATATCGAAACATTTCGCCCCAGCCAGTCGCATGCAAGTTTTTCGAGTAGTGTCCAACATTGAAGTTGTCGAGTTACATGCACAGTATCCTCCCATTATTTCGCAAAAGGAGTCTACACAGTTCTCTGATGAGGTGCACAGTTCTCCATATGCTCGTTTTCTTTCACAGGTGCTGTTTGAAGTGGTGTAATAATCCACCGCACATTTACAGAAACCTTCATCACATTTGGCGTGAGGAATACATGGGACATAGTAACCATGCTCTCCCTCTGAGCACTTTTGACTGACCAATGCTGCACACCGTTTTCCTGCTTCCATTTGAACAAATCCTTCCTTGCACCTGCAAACTGGGACTCCCCCACCAGAACTGCTGCAGTAGCCATTTAATATACATGTAGTATCATTGGCGCCACTGCAGGGCGAACCAATATAAGTGGCACATTTTTCACTGGTATAGTCGTAGTGGCTTCCGAACTTGCATGTACACTCGCCACTTCTGCAAGTGAGCCCCTCCTTACACGAATTGGTCCATGACTCGCACCTACTCCCGTACTTGCCGAGGCAGTAACCCTCGTTGGTTTTATAAAAGCCATCTTTGCAAATACACTCGGCTTTGGGATTATGACGGGGATATAAGTAGCCAGGGCTTCGACACATGGAATTGATCACGCACTGCTCATTTCTGTCACAGTAGGCTCCTGCCAAGCTTATGCATCTTCGTTTTGATCTGTCGTAGGTTTGAACTGTATCATTGCAGGAGCATAAGCCCGTAGCTTTGTTGCAAATTAGCTTGAGATCATCTCGACAGTGGGTGTCCTGCTCACATTCCACGTCATACTCTCGCTTTTTCTCGCAAACTTTTTTGTCATTCTCAAAGTAGCCGTAGCCACATCTGCAAATCATGTTTCGGGCGAGTACATTTCCATTCAGAAAGCCCGCGTGCTGACATTCAGCAAAGGGCACGCATGGAGTTTGTTCAGAACAGGAGGTGCCCACCAGAGAAAGACATTTTCCTTCTGTACTGTCATATAAATGAGTGGTTGTGTTGCAGGTACATTTGTTTTGAGAACAAATAAAATTGAGATCATCGCGACATTCCTGATTGTTGGTACAGCTGGCTTCGTACTCTAGTTTCCCCACACATGTTCGGTTGGCCGTTTCGTAAAACCCCGGCTTACAAGTGCATTTAACATCATACTGGTTAAAAATACCAAAACTCGGACAGTACGCGTTGTCCGCACAAAGTTCAAAGTCAAAACAAGACGACCCACTCAGCCCAACACAGAGACCGTGATCCGTGTCAAAAACTGAAACAGTCTGATTACATCCACATTTGCCCTCATTGCAAATCAAATGAAGACTTGATCTACAAGCTATATCAGAGTTGCACAGTTCCCCGTATTCGTGCTGCCTTTCGCAGGTGCCGTTAGACGTTGGGAAAAACCCGGAATCGCAAACGCATATTGCATCTTCGCAAACTGAGTTGGAAACACATCGAACGCTAATGCGGTCTCCTCGGATAGTTCTCTCTTCTGCAACCGCCGCCTCAACCATTAAACTGAGCCCCACCTCAGCCGCTCGGTAAATGCACTTCTCTCCCGGAAGGACCCAACATGAACTACTGGCGTCGTCAAACTTCATCGCTTCACTCAACGCACATTGACAACTTCCATTAATACACGTTAGATAAGCACTAGAATCGCAGTCGGTAATTTTTGTGCAAGGTTCCCCATAATTTGCGTAACTTGGGGTGCTGGTGATCGTAGTTGTCGTTGTTGTAGATGTCGTTGCTATTATTGCTTCTTCCGCACATACTGTGTAATAGCCTATCAATAAGGGAACTAAAAATAAAACTTTTTCGGTGACCATCTTGATTGAGACTTTTAACCCAGCTCGATGACGACTCTTCGCTACCCGACGTACAACTAACGGATGCTGCAGGAATTATTGCATACCCCGAGAACCGATGAATGTTGTTGTTATGTTTGAGGAAGGAAATAAATACAAGGTTTTCTGACGGCTATTTGCTCGTTCATAACTGCTTCTAATGTCAAGTTGTATCTCTGGCATGGATGCCAATGACCGACGGGTAAGAAAAAATTAATACATATAAGTAACATTTTTTTCCATCCTCCCCGTGAGAATCCCTCTATCATCATTTCACACCGGAAACGTTGTGTTTGGAACCAGATTCACAGTATGATGACGAGTACTCAGCCATACAATAGGGAAGACAGTCAGAATTATATCGAGTAGAAAAACTTCATGCAAATCAAGTTTTTGATGACGAACCTATTATTGTGATGTTGTTGTTGAGTATGCGTCACATCATTTTATAAATTATGTATTGTTATATAATGTTTGCTGGTTACATTGTTACCATTACGAAAGCCGTCAAGTTTTCACCACCTTTGTATACAAAAGCAACAAAATATTTTTTCCTACTTTTTATTACCCCACGTACAACAACTGAGAAATTCTTCAGCAGCCTCTCCCCGAGAAAACTAATTAACGATACTGTAGTCAATTAGAAGGTTGCGTTATTTAGATGACTTTTTAAATGAAATGTGGAAACTGATGATAGCAAGCAGTATAGTTGTATTTTCTACTCGGTAAGAACGAAAAGTGTACAAATTTACAGTACAGTACGTAGTACACCAGTTTTCTTCCATTCTGGAGAATGTTAGTGTGCAGTGCAAGAGAGGAGTCAAGTTTGTAAAAATAAACTGTTATTATTATTACACTGTTGTACGAGACTGGTTTTTGCTGCATTGTGTCGTGTATAGAGTAAAATCAAGTAGAGTAGACCAGTAGTACAGTTACTTAATTAATGGGCTGTGAAAATGCTTCTACAAAATGAGTTTGTTTATTGGATGGATTTTGCTGTGCTGTTGTGGTGGACTGCAGGCAATCAATACGGTCATCATAATTTACAGATTACTACAACAAGTGATGGTAATAGCCTTCTACAGTTCTACATGAATCTTCCGCATGTTGTACAGCATGTAGGTTATGTCATCAACATCAACATGGCATAAAGATAATGCAAAGCTATGCTTGATATCCCGTTTGCAAGTTTAGTTGGACATTATGTTACTTTTAACAAACAAAGGTGACATACCAGCACGTTCTTGGTGAAATTTATACGAATCGCTAATAGGTTGGCTGAACTTTACAGGAAAAAATGCTGATGAAAGCTGTAAAGCTTTTCGAATTTTCTTGTAATTAATTTGTGTGTCCAAACCATTTCACATTTCGTTCCACTCCGTAGCCAGATTATTCTTCTTCGATTTCTTTTGTTTCACTGGTCGTTTTTGTGTCGTAGAAGCTTCATCAATGGCATTGTTTACGATTGTACTTTCCTGCATTTGTGTTAATGAGGGTGACACACCCCCATCACCGACAGTGTCTTCGTACGCGCTATTATCCATCCCTGATTCAAATTTATTTTTACTCTTCTTTCTTTTTTTCTTCTTGTCACCAATCATAGTTTTCTTTGCGAGCTTGACAGCTGTCCGAACCACGTCGTCAATGTACGCCTTTTCAGACTCAGTTGTGGTTAAATCACTAACTGTGCTGTCAATTTCTAAAATGGACTTGCAGCTAGCCTTGTCGCCTGCTAAGGTTTCTGCGTCACTGTTGATGGTTTTCCATTGGTAGCAAGCCTGTTTATCACCGCATTTTTTCTCAGAATCATCGCAACCATCGCAGGGGTGATAATTTTCTCGCCAGTCACAAGCCGCATACTTCCCCATTGCAACCAATTCGTTATAATCATCTAATTTTTTATCTGCTACAACTACTGACTTTGTTGACTTTGGCCGTTTTACGTTACTTGCCTTCTTATCTGACAGGGTTGCGTTGATATTTATTCCTGATTGTTTCACCTCATTCTCCTTCTTGTCAACTGTTGGCTTTGATTTGCTCCGTTTTGTGCAATTTAACACCGCATTAGTTTCTTTTCTAACTATAGTTGACTTGGTTTGTTTCGGGCTCGTAGCTTCGCCTAAATTACAATCATCAACTGTTGATTTTGTCGACTTTGTCGCAGTGTCTTCATTCGCCTTTTTCTCACCTGGTGCTGACCTGCATTGTATTATCTCTTTTGTTTCCTTTGGTTCAACTACTTGCTTCAGCTTCTTAACTTTAGAATTACACGGTTTTATTGTTTGCGAAACTGTGACTTTGGAGGCGATCTCACAACACTCAGAAGTTTCGGGATCAAAATTTTTGCACTTG
>JAHZNB010001178.1:0-10478 GCA_027744295.1 Callyntrura guangdongensis
GAATATCCTCGTAGTTTGTTTTTTTGTCATAGTCCATCCCCTTTCTCTCCTGCTGTTCAAGTACGACAGATACTAATAGCAATTTTATTTTATATTTCTTATCATCTTGCGTTAAATATATGTTATTATAGTTAGGTATGATTAGATACACCTAGTTTATTGGAGGAGGAAAATCATGATCACGCCAAATGATGGTACCTTCAGGTGCTTAGGTACTACGTAATGGGACAAGTATAAAATGTGACGACGTTACTACTACAATCACAGCTATACCTTCTATTACCTTGAATCCTGATTCATATACAGCGAATGCGATGACTGTTTCTTACTAGTTATATTTGCTAGCGGTTATACTGTTGACCGTATTCTTGGTTATGAATGATTGTCTCCTTCCAAAACCCCCTCAGAAGGGATTGCTATTATTTTGAGAAAGATTACATTATTTTAATAAATGACTGACTGACAGTGAATATTAGTAACTCTGTATAAATTTTCGAATGGTGACAACATTTCGTCATTTGATGGTTACAACATAAACTTCATACCAAATTAGAGTGGAAATTATTTTTAAAATCGATTTTCCTAAGGATTAATTTTGGACTTGTTTCCCTATTTCAAATAGTTTGAGTTATGAGACTACTGATGTTGAAAATGGAGATTTCATAAGTCAAGGACAGGACAGGAACATCACCTTTCGAGAGAGCTGTTATTCTTGGCGATAGTACGGTACTTTTTCTTTTTCGAGTCAAAATGGTCGACGGTGTAGAAGTTGATCGTAGTGTTGTGCGTGACCTTCAAACTTTACTCAATGCATCTTCTAGTTGTTGCCCTAATCTAGTATTGTTTGTCATCATCGTTAGTCACCGTCATTGTGGAAAACAACACACAACATGGTTATACTTGTCAATGTTGACTGAGACACAACACGGAATACACGTATGTAGGAGGAGATGATCACATAGCTCGGGGAGTACGGGGAACGGACACACGCCAAATATAATTTGGAAATGACCAAGACCAAAGCCATTATCATTCATAATAATAATCATAACAATCATAATAAATATTTTAAAGAGTAGCTGCAAGACGTGGAAGTACCAACACGGGTAATGCTACTATATATAATGAACTCCATCATACCTCGAAATCAAAGGCGACAAAGGTTGTTGATGAAAATGCCTATGACATATTGTGCCGTTGAACATCAACTCGTCAGCATGTGTTAGTCAGCGCCAGTAGACTGCATACAGTCAAGTATGCAGCACCTTTTGGTTAAATTAATTTGTCGTAGCTGATTTCTACGATAAATTGATAAATAACTCAAAACATGAGGTTAGCAATTATAGGTATACAGACACAATTAAGCAACTTCCGTGCAATAATAATGAAAAATTTATTAGTAAAAAAGAAAAACATTTAGAGGGACTGGTAATAGGAATCTTTCTTTTTTATTTAGGTGATAGCCGTGAATCACGCGGCATGACTTTCAGCGAACTCTTAAATGAACGATAAGAATTATTAGTCATACATTTACAGGAATTTATGTATGTAAATGTTTATTTGATATTTTTATCGTACATTAACTCCAAGTACAAGATACTTCAAACCCTTTTTTTATCGTAGCGTTTATTTTTTTGTTTGCAAAATCTGTACTTTTTCCAGAGCAATCCGCTTTTTGCTACATTGCTCTACTCTTACATTAGCTCAGCATCTTTTTGAACAAATACCCGAACTAGTCGCTAGGTCCCTTCCCATAATAACACATACAGAGGCTTTGTTTCGTGTATAGATAGATGCATAAGTGTCCCATTGCATTGCTAGATCCTATTACATTGTACATATAATTCTATACAATAGAGAAGCAAGGGACTCAAATACATACAAGTTGAACAGAACGCCAAAGTCAGGACAACACGATACTGACGACTCCCTGGACACCGAATCCACGGTACACATCGGAGATCGGACACGGTACACCTATCTCCATGTAGGGTGAAACGTCTGTCACTGAATATGCCAAATGACACTTGCCGTTAAATTCAGACCACTGGACGTCGATTTCCTGATAGACTCTGCAATGTTATTTGAAGTTTGAAGCCATGCATTATTTCAAACAGAGTGTCTGGTGTCACGGATTGTATGAGAAATCAGCTTCTCAGAAGAATTTACCTTCTACAGATACTGTAGCATAAGTCTACATAGAGAGCGGGATACGTCGTTGGGGAAAAATGTGCTAATCGTAAGTCTGGTTCGCTGGCATGAGATAGTAGGTACTAAGTACATGGATGTTTGTCGATTTATTTTATTCGCTCATTGTCAGTTAGTCTTTATGTTCGTTTTTTGTGGCAGAATCAGAAGCAGCATCGACCATGGACTATCAAGTACCAAAGCGACTGGCAAGATGACCTACCTGAAATTTTTTCCTATTATTCTAATCATATCTCTCGAGTTTCATCCTATAACTACATTCAATGTATGTTCATAGGATGTTGATACAGTGTTAATATGATAGGCTGTCAAACCTGTGTAACGGAGCATACCCTAAAAATTGTATGATTATTTGCTACTTATTTACTCGTTCACAAAATTTATGACGATCAACGATGCTCTCTATACAACTACACGATATACAATTAGCGGTAATGACAATCAGTAGGGTGATATATTCTTAGTTTGTTTGGTGTTTGTTATACTGAAGTGTTTGTTTTACAAAAAATAATGTTTTGTTTCTTGGATAAGTACAGGAACTCTACTAGGTTGGTAATATGATTAAGGCACCTGCCAACAGCGAACAAATATTAACGTATATGTTTAATACATTTATATACATGTGCACCTCCTCTTTAGAGCACACGTGAAAGGATTATGGACCTGGATGAAATGATTATTTACGATCTGATCTGATATAATACGGACAATAAAATTAATCACATCACTCAATCATGTGCTAGTGTTCACTACCATATATTTATTAGTATAACCATTCATTTATTACTCTCGTCGTTCTTCCTTCCTGTTATGTTGTTCTGGTCATTGACAGACATATCGTATCATGACCAAGTGGCGTAGTGTGGTCACAAGTGTCCATTGAAAATCCTTGGTGTACTGGTCTTCTCTACTGGTAATATATGGTATTTTATTGCTCATTGCTAAGTAAATTGATAGTTGGCGTCATATTAGGATGATGATGTTAAAAATTGCTTGTACATACAGGTATATTAATGTGTATAATATAAAATGTTTCACAACGGAAATAATTAGATTAAGTTCATTGGTGGTGGTGGCGCGGCACTGGGCATCAGCACTGTGTAGTGGATGGATGGTTTGGTTAGTGTAGGCCAAGTAATGTACCTCGTGACTTCTGACTCTGTGGTCGTTCTATTCAATACACACATCAGAAATCAGCACTACATCAACTCAATATTACTCTGCACATATTATGTACATACTTAATTTACTTTAGAGAACCTATATTGTATATACAAACCTCCCCTGCTTCAGCTTACAAAGGCGTTTGATGCTGCATCTTAAACAACAAAAATGATCCAGGCAAACGCACGTACCCTTGAGTTCAGTATTCTACCATTCTGTACTTACTTCCTTTCTTTTTCTGCTCTTATCTATAAATATATCTACTTCATAAATTTATCCAAGTAAAAGGCCACAAAAAATCAAACTGGACATAAATGAAGTGTAGGCTACCTATATAATGCTCATTTCGATGACTATGAGAAATTTGACATTGAAACTCGTACCAAATTTCAGATACTTAGCAACTTACATTATATACTAGCTCGTTGTAAATTTACATGCAGTTACATATAACATTTGCGAGTATGACATTATCACTGTTTTACCTGACTGAAAACTTTCTAGTTTCCCATTAGCGGTATGATTTCATCAATATTTGTAAGCCGACAGCATTGCACAGGATAGTCAGTAGGGTATGGAATACGGACAACTTGGCAAACATTCGTGTAAAGATGAAAGAAAAAAATGCTACCTATCTGTCTGTAAAGTAACGTTACTTGTTCAATAGCAGTTACTAGGATGGAAACAATATTTATCCCCCAAGCCCCAATATTGAATATATATCTCCCGAAACCACAGTTGGGTATCCATGTATTTTGCCAGTATCAGTACCAGTACCAGTAGGTATTTAGAAATTCTATCAGTAGCAGTAGCAGTATTCCCACCATGCTCTTTCCAGTAGGAGTACCAGTATCGAAAATGGTACTGATACTGCAGTATTTTTTACTATTGCAGTAGAGTCTAAAAATGGGCCCCACAGCTATCTACCGCGGATGGGCGGGGTTTACATAAACAATACATAGTTTCCGAAGTACATAGAGCTGGTGCGGACCTTAATTCTTGCTCATTTTTTAGTTATTTTCTGTATTAGTACCATGTGTTGTAGGTACTCGGCAATTCTGTTAGTACCAGTAGCAGTATCAGTATTTCCGAAAATGTTTTCCAGTAGAAGTATCAGTAGAAGTACAAATATATATGTCCCTTTGAGGAACAGGTATTGGGTCTGTCGGCATATTTTTTGACAAGGGGTATAATATCTAAACACCTGGGACCCAATATATATGTCCCTTTGAGGAACAGGTATTGGGTCTGTCGGCATATTTTTTGACAAGGGGTATAATATCTAAACACCTGGGACCCAATGTCTATGTCCCCGACAGCAGCTTGTTTTTTTTATTTTAAACTTGTCAAAAACAACAAAATACTGTTATCGTGCAACAAAAAAATTATATTTCCTGTAAATTTTGCATTTTTCTGACGTGAAGTATTACATTCACCATGTTATTATTCTTCTTTATTCTAGAGATACAATATATATCCCCATGAGACCCAATGCATGCATGTCTCTTGCAACAAATACCCAATAATATATCCCCCTGGAACTCAATCCAGGGGGATAGATGTTGGGACCCAACTGCTAACTGACTATTTGGAAATGTTTATGTAATTCGTTAGACGCACTATTATATGAAGCACGTATATGAACGTAGAAATCCGACACTAGACTATATCAAGCTGCATTGTTTCAAACGAATATTTTTTAAAGCTTATTTGTAAAAAAACGCAGTTTCACAACCCATTTCAGAGCAACCCCGCCCTGCATCTCTCGGACCATCCCAGAGGAAAAATAAGCCATTCAAATGATGTCAAAAAGGATCATTTATTATTTTGTAGTCATAAGGGGTCAGAGACATGTCATATTGACATATATTATAGCCCTTGTCATTGTTAATCGATAGTCGAAAACCCGATCCTAAAAGGATTAACCGTGTCGGAGTTATGAGCTAAACAACAATTGACCTTTAGTGACCTCTGAAGGTCACAGGGATCATCCATATTGATCAAAAATTAGTATACTAGTTTGTGTACATAAAGAGGTACGTTTGAGCTCAATTGGACTGGGTTGAACTTTGACCCCCAGGGGATTGACCCCATAAACCCATCTTCGAACTTGACCGAGCCATGGTCAAGTTCGAAGTTCGTATTGGCGAAAACAGAATATTAAAATTCCTTTTCCTTCAAAAATTATCGTACACACAAGAAAGTGGAGACGGACCGGACGGCGGACAGAAGGAGGACCAGGCTCGACGACCATTTTTATAAAGGATCTAAATGATCCTTTGTCAAGAACGAATTTCAATGTAATTGTACCAGCACAATCAATCATGATATAAAATTCGACATTTTGATCTTATTCCTGTATATGAAAATGGATGGATTGCAAACACAACAAACAAGCAAGCAATTTTCCCAGTTTTATGTGACAACTGATGCATGTCTGCATGCACGCAATCTTACAGTAAGTGTAACTATGTACTATAAAAACCGGAGAAAAGCAGCGCACAGTGAAAATAGTTTCTTCACTTTGATTCCACCATTGACTTCGTGTACGTTTCTTGCGAATACTGAGAGGATACATCGGGAGAAAATGGTCAACTCATCAACATCACGTAATACATATTATTAGTACCTGGTATATTTTCTGTATAAAATGTGTGCCACGCCACGCCACATTTCACAAGAATCCGGGAGCAGTAAACCTCTTCTGTAAAGTGGAAACTAAAAAGGGTTAGTTGTTATTACCTATTGCATAAAAATCTTAGGTCTTCGAGTCTGGGACAAGCTCTGTGCACAAAAGGAACATTCAAAGCCACAACTCAAAATAGGTAATTTTTATTCGCATGTGCACATAATATTTCATGACAGAAAGTAATAGTAAGAAATAGGCACATAATACTTATAGCTCCTATTACCAATAAGTCAATAATAGATTCATGGGGCCGATGCTTACTTGGCCATTGAGTTGGTTTCGGAACGAAGTTTCACTTCGCTATTTAAAAACTAAAAGATCTGCTAACTGGCACCTATAAATAAAACCATTAAGAATGAAGAATTAGGTTTGAAACGCAACTAACGCAAGCCAAAAAAGGAACTGTAACTTGTTTTAATGAAAGAATCGATACATTTCAAATAAATAATAAAAAACTACGAATTATTTAATTGAACGACAATTAATTTAATGAGATTTTCAAATTTTTGTTTTTCGTGCAAATAAATATTTTTCTACGCTTCAGGAGACTAAATCATATCAAGAGATACCCTGGAAATTTTTTATTACTTTTAAATAATTTAAACGAAGGACCTAGAAAATATGGTGACAACGATGAACACAAACAATCGACAATAAATACCATTCACCATTACACAAGTACTGCGCTGTACAGTGAAAATGGGTATGGAAAGGAAGTTCTCATGAGAAAAACACCCAAAAATTAACTAAACACTGCAAAAGTAAAATGTTTAGTGCGTCGCATTTTAGTAGAAAGCGTAAGATATAACACAAACTAATCGTGGCTAATTAATGCCAAAAATAGTTTTTTTTAGCGATCACCTTTCAGCTTTTATTAATTTTTAACTTTCTAAAGTTAACAATACATGTTGCTATTTTAATACAACGATGAAACTACATTTCAGCAGCATGTTACATGCGGTTAGACAAGGTTACAAGTCTAGACATATGTATATATTATTTTTATAATAAAATTTTTGCCATGTTTTAACTACATACTGTGATTTTATGATTTTAATAATATGATTTGTAAGAGGATTATTAGTGAAAAAACATCGTTTCGTAAAACATTATTCGTAGGAATTAACACAGAAATTAGAAATACCAATACATATACCAAAATGAATCTGCAAAAACTGTCAAGCTTAATTTAAACATTCTGCATCAGTATGCTTTACATACAGCTCATGCTTGTCTAGTTTTATTGTTTTATATCAGGATATCAGAGTATCGTTTCACTGTTGACTGTACGGACTATTAATTATACATAATTTGGATTATGGGTTAGTGAATGGCTGAAATATTGTAATCATAATCATACATAACAGACTATACAAATTTCCTATGTTCGCATGTTTATTGTCATTTCCTAATATATTGGGTAGCGGATTAGTCTTTATTTGTTCCATGGAATACATATTCGGAAACTTTTCGAGACACCCACCCGTTACGCATTTTTATATGAATTTTTTCGCATTTCCCACTAATACCTCTGTGCAATTCTTTGCCACAAAGGGGAACATTCATCCTGGATAAATCACTCAATTAGCCCCTGTTTCACTAGTGAACGTATTAGATCGAGGGCTATACACGTTATAGTGGTACAACGTTCTTATACACCAACCCTGCCTAAATAAATGGTATGTCATTTTTAAATAACGAAACTGATGATGGGAAGACATATTTTATAAATATTTGTTTTTGAGAAAACGCGAAAGTTGACTAACTACCAAGAATTATGCATCTGCATGCCTTCACGCCTTCACGTAATATGCACTTTACTTGCAGCGCAGTTTACCCTATATATGTGTCTGCACTAACAAGTAAAGTTAACTACCAACCCTCCAGTTAGATATCGGCATGTTGTAAATTTTGACACGCTGAATTTGGTGGAACCATAATTCTAAATCCTGGGGACGCCAGTAGTGTACGTTAACAGACCATTTTAAGTATAACTTTTCTTTAAGTGCAGTTAATTTATCAAATTTCGTACCTTTAACTCGAATATGTCAACAGAAACACCGACTACTTGCTGCTTTGGACGCCACGGTCCTTGCTGTGTATTGTTGTAAAAGTGAATAATAGAGGAGTGTAATGTTGCACTCCGTTTTAGATAAACTTTTATGTCTTAATGTAAAATTTGACCCGTTAAACTCGATGGCGTCAACTAAAATCTCGTATCGTAAAACACTTCATTAGACGATCGATGATCGGGAACATGAGAAAAATGGTATATATAATATACGAGATTAAAAATACAAGTACAAGTGAAGTAAGCACTTCGTTTTAGCTTTTTCGAGCGCCGACCTTCGTGGTGTTCAAATAAGCCACCAATCGTGTATTGGTTGTCGCTTTCCATGGCAATATGCAATGCAATTTAGCAATAACATTTTTATAAATTGTAATCCCACCATACAATCCTCATATTCAGCTTTCAGCCATTCACCGTTAAAATCTCCGAGATGCCCATGGGAGTTAATATAGGCATTTTTCGATCTTATTAAATTCCATGGATTACCTATATAGGTTCCATATTTACAATTAAACACACACAGGCTCGTACACAAACTTTTATTAAAATTGTACCAGCAACGTACATTTTGCTCATTCATTCAGCCCAACTGTCATACACAGCGCCGACCTTCGTGGCGTCCAAGGAAGCCACCATTCACGATTGTAGTACGTTCCCGATTTCAGCGTTATAAAAGTAAAGTTAAACTTAAACTCATGTCGGGCACCGGATTGGAGTTATCCCGCTGAAACTTGGCATACTTGCAAAACGTGTACCTGCATTCTGACTCTGGCTATTAAATAGACTAAATTAAAATGTGCTATTGTCTACCAACTAACCACTGTGACCTGTGGAAGAACTTTAATAAAGATAGATGAATGTTGATGTAGAGTTTTTTTTTAGCATTTTAGACATCATATTATGGACATTCCACGCCAATGCTGAAAAAAGCTAACTCCTTCAGTGTCTTTCTGACAGGACAATACATTCAAAATTTTGGTTATCAGGGCTGGATTCCATGTATCGAAATTTATATAAACCCATGATTCAATCCCAACACGTCATGTATTCTGCTTGTAAGCTGATTAATAACTAATGACTGCAGAAAATTGTGTCGCATAGTGTTATAATATAATATGAGTTTCATTCTGAATCTTCAAATGCTTTTTGTAACTAGCCCCTTGCATTTACAAACTAAGAGCAACACTAAAAGCACTTTCTTCTTGGGTAGATGTAATTTGTCCAGTGCTGAGTCCAGTTGTAATATGCAGTAGCTATTATTTAATGCTCTTTCTAACTAAACATTGGCAACTAAGACTACCATACATACGAGGAGATAATCAAATGTAAATTTCTTTGTTTGAACAGCCTTTAAATAAAAACAATTTGATGTGAGAACGTAACTCAAGTTTAGAGAAAATCATGCTTAGACTTTGACACGCAGAACCAATCTAACGATGGGAAACCGAAACGTGTACAAGAGCAATTTTCTTTAAATTCTCGGATATCATTACTCTTATCAAGATAAGTGTCGATGATAATCCTCAGGTTACAACGGTTTATTGTTTACAAAATATCGTGAAAATAATTTTGTGGAAATTTCAATGAAAACCTTATGGGATTTAACATGGAGAAATAAAACTGATAGACGAGTCCCGTGCAGGATTAAAAAAAATTTCATGACAAGCAAAAGTGTTCCAAAATCATATTTGGAGCATGAAAATATTTAAAAATTGTAAATTGTGAAACTGAGAATTGGAACACTTTTGCTTGTCATGAAAAAATTGATTAAAAAATAGCACAGAGAAGCCCGCAATGCACGCAGAAAAAACCGTGCATAGTCTAGACACATCTAATCGTCGTTCTCTCCTAACATCCCACTAAAATCCCCCACAGATCCTCCCAATGTTCCCTCCAAAGAACCCCCAAAGATCCTTTGAAAACCCCTCCAAAATTCCATCCAAAGTTTACTCTAAATTTCCAGCCCATGGTACATGAACAGAGCATCCAAGCGAATCCCCATAAAAATACACATATTCATACATTGCAAGCCACCTACGAGTGGATAAATGAACTATTTGGTGGCTTTATCATGTAACATCATCATCAACATTGGTCATACACATACCTACTCTATCGAAATGTACTGGGGACAAAACAAAAACATCTGATATGGCAAAAAGGAACAGCTGAGGGAATTTTAAATAATGAATGGGTAAAATGGAATGGGAAAGTTAATACTATATGGGTGGGTAATTTTAAGTGGAATGTAGTATGAGTGCAGAAAAAAGAAAAGGTAAGGAATCAGGTATAAGGAGAAAAGTGGCAGCAATGCAAAAGTGCAACGCTTAATAAGCATGCATGTTA
>JAHZNB010001179.1:0-16810 GCA_027744295.1 Callyntrura guangdongensis
TGATAAAGTTACGTATTATGATTCTTTGTTCAAGTTCTACACTTCTATTGCTATTACAAAAATTCTGGGACTACTTCGTGCTTTCCTAATCAGCAGCACCACGTTATTAAAGAAACTCTGTGTGTTTGTCGTAGTGGCAGTTGTTTGTTCAAGTTTCTCCATATTTGAACAGGAAAACTTGAGCAAGTTTAAACAAACTATACATAGGTAATAGGTACTTTCTTTAATCTAACACCATAATTCTTTCCTTGGAACATCATCATTATATTGTATGGACCAGCGACCAGCGTACACTTTACACTACACAGCACACCGATTAAGATTAGTACTTCAGAAAACACTTTTAGTGGTAGTTTTCTGAACTTTTATCTGTGCTTTACGCTTATTTGTTTATTTGTACAGAATCAGCACGACGTTATATATTATCATTACAATGTGCATAACACTCTAGGAATTTTATAATCTCTGCTCCACAGAGACTACAAATTGCCATTTGGTCCTTAATACATCACAGTAATACTCTGTTTTATCAAAATATATGCACAATATACCTCAGTAAACATCTTCAAACTATATTGCCATACTTTTTTTTAGTTTGAAACTGTTCTAAGTTTCATTTGGAAAACAAACAGTGGCGTGTACGCATTAACAGGAGATTAAAGTTGAGAAAACATATTATGCGACATGCATGAACATCCTCCGTTGTTGGATGAACAACAGCAGTAATGAAACACAGAAAATTGTATTAACCTTACCTCGTTACCTCTACACACACAATCTCTGTTTTTGTTAACTATTGAAAAAGCAAAGTAACAAACAACAAGAAACTCGGAAACAAAATCTAATTTGCATGGGAGCAAACCCAGTCAAGCTCGTAAAAAAGAGTAAAAAGGTCAAAGTGGCGGGAAAAGAACGACATTATTTTCTTTGCCTTTTCAGTTTTTTTTTTTTGGAAAATTTCAACCTTTGACTCGCTGTTTTAGTTCCCTTTCGCAGGAGGAAGAGTAGTAATTCTACGAAATTTAGCTATTCAACGCACATGTTTAGTCAACATAAAAATTTAATTATGTGTACTTTGACGACTTTCTTAAACGTTTTAATTGCTGTACGCATCATTTAATTTGTTATTCCAGCAGTGCGACGAAATAGAAACATTTCTTGATTCGCAAACACAGTGAGACACGCACGACACGTTAGAAAATAAAAACAAAAACAACGTTCTGAATCACTCACAAGGGAGCCATTGCTTTCTTTCTTGGAAGAACATATAGTTTAGGACATGGGAAAACGCGCAAGAAAGCAAGAAGTGGCCGTAAAAGTTACTACCTACTAAAGATTAGAGATATATATATATATATGTATGTATGTATAAATGGTGGCCCAAGTAGAGGATAGAATAGAGGATGGATGTTAGAGGATTTTTTATTGATCTCGTGTGATGGAAATGTATTTAAGTTATTAAACCACCACCATCATCATCATCAACAAACGAAACAGCAGACATCCTGGAATAATCCAACATACCACTCTCTGACGTCATATTATAATAATCATCATTATCGGCATACAGGGAAGAGGAGACATTGGTCACAGTGGAAGTATTTTCACGAGGGATTGCCACTGAAAAATCCAGGTTATTGGATGGTGGCGTGGAAGTAGAATTTCGCGCAGTCATGTTGGAACTTCCAACTTCCAACTTGGAATTAATTCGGAGAGAAACGATAATGCAGGTAATGGCAAGGATAAGCAAAGAACTGAAACCCAGATGAACCGCCCAAGCAACCTTTTCATTTCGTCTTGTCTTTTGAGACAGTATTTGTTTTTTCTTGTCCTCTAAGTTGGTACTGCTACTGTCCTTAGACAATCCACTACTACCACCAGGCAATATCGTTTCAGTGTTGCTCCCACTGTTACGCTTAGAGTTGCCCACTTTGCTTCGGCTGGATTGATGATGATGATGATGAGGCATTTCTGGTGTCCATTTTGTTTGAGATGGGAAAATATCCGGATTGCTTCCATATCGAACAAGTTTACCCATTGATGATCTTGTCTGTCCTCTGGGTACTTTGCTAGTGGCAGCGACTATATTACTTGTGGCTGCAATGGCGCTCGTGATGCTTTTACTCGTACATGGGAAATCGGTTGAAGACGATGCAGCAGGAACTGCAGACGCAGAATACGATCCATAACTTTTTGAACTGGAACAGCTCCTCACCGAGTCTTCTCTTGATGGGATACTTAATGTCATACTTATTTCCCGTCTTATCATCGAATTTTCCACTTCTCCATCATGACTACCGCTGTGACTTTTACAACTGCCTCTATGATGTACAAGATGTCCGCCCATTTTCTTTCCTAGTGGTTCGACCATCGGCGAAGGTGGCGGAGCAACATTGTGACCGGATCCTACTGCTGTCGCTGCAGATGAAGTTAATGTACTCGAATCAAAGTTGGGACTAAAAACAACTCTGCAGTCTTTTTTGAGAAAGACCTTCTCATTTTCAAATCCGATCTCACTACTGCAGCTATAGTTGCTTATGCTACGAGGGGAAACTTTGTTCTTGGCTTCCAGTGGATGGAGAAAGGCTCCATATGTAAATGATGAAGCTGCTGAGTGGGGAACAGTATCACCAGATGCTCGCCGTGATAATGGGTCTCTGTATGAGGCCATCCGTTTCTTCACTGAACCTGACGAACTTGAACCTTTTAAATAATTTAAAATAGGGTTGCATGTAAGTTAACTTTAACTTTCCAATCTGTTATTCTGAATAAAACACAAAAGACCCATACTTCCTTGCTATTCTGGCACACGGAAAGAAAACGTATAGAAAGATATCGTAGAGAAAAATGATGTTTCTCTACGATAGCAATAAACGGGAAACAAAAGGGAATGAACTAATAGCTGCACTCCCATATTGCAGTGAACAACGGAACACCGATTAGGTACAGTTGGCGCAGTGATACCATTATAGTTTCTTCGAAAGGGAACGTGATGTGTATTAAGCAATCAAATCCGCATCACGCTTTCGCTTTCTACGTGTCATAAGATATTAACCTATAAATTAGTAGAGATATAAACTTTTCTTGTGCCATACACCTTACAAACCGGGTGCATATATCCGAATAACTATATAATAATATCGTATACTACATAATTATGAATTTATACAGCACGCCTCTTCCTATTTAATCAAATCAAGATCAAACCTTTAACAGACTGGCTTCTTGCTCCGAAAGCATCAGGTTTTGGATCAAAACTGTGCCGCATCAGAGGTACATTTGGAGCTGTTTCTCGTCTAACAGAGTCATGATGGGCCACCCTTTTGGATGCTAATGGGGCTACCAACGGATGACTTTCCTTCCGTCTCCAAACTACCTGGCATATACTATCGATAGAAAGACTTTGCTCGGATGAGTGTTTTCTTTTGGTGTTGCTGCTGCTACAGTGGCTGTTAGAGTATACTATAGTAGAACTCGGTCTGCTTTCACAAGAGCAGTCTTTCAATCCCTGGGCAAATGATATTTTCGACGGCTGTTGTTTTGCTCTTGCTTTAGTAGAATTGTTAGCACTTCGTTGGAGTGCCTGATCTACTTCGAGTCTAGGAATATCTCCTCCATCAGCTAATCGAATAGCATCCGGATCCTGCTGCTCCTGTTTTTGATGATCATAATGCTTCATTAGTCCAGAGTTTGGTCTTTCGCCACTGCGACGACGTCTCTTGCCTTGAGACTTTTTTTCTTCCAAGTGCTGCTCAAATAGTAGATTTAGAAGGTCTTTCAAAGGCATATGATCAGTTTGAATTGCAACATCCATTCTATTTCGTGTTCAGTTTACAGGGCTAAATTAGAAAATCTTTTGAAAAGTTACAACAGAACAACAGTGTTGCTTTATGCCTTTTGTTAAACATGTATTACAAAGGTTCATATACCAATGAACAGGAAAGAAGGAAAGACAAGTGGAATTTCGGAATTTCTTGTCTTTAGGGAATGAAAATTTAGGCATTCTTGTTAAATCGTATTTTCATTCTATCACTAGCATCGGTTTTCCGTTGCGGGTGATGTCATTACAATAAGAAAGAAGGAAAGACAAGTGGAATTTCGGAATTTCTTGTCTTTAGGGAATGAAAATTTAGGCATTCTTGTTAAATCGTATTTTCATTCTATCACTAGCATCGGTTTTCCGTTGCGGTTGATGTCATTACAATACATCCATTTCTTTAGTCAGCAAATGCATTCCGAAACAAACCAGAGAAATAACATGCTGTTGGACACTTATCAATATGGCGTACAGGAATTACGTACAAACATGGGTAATGGAATCCACTCAAGAGGCGCTCGAGAGATGAGAGAAGTCATAAAATAAAGCGGCGAAATGTGTGCTTTTCAGTAATGTCGTCGAAGAATCTATATAATGAAATTACACTTTTACGAGCTCATTAATGTGACGTCTGATATGTCTGCTGAATTATGTGGATGTATGCGGTATAAGAAGTAACAGCGGCAGTAGTCCTGTTTCCAGCAGCCCAGAAGAACAGAAGACAGCAAAAACACATCCTTCCTGATGGTTGGTATTCCTGTTAATCAACTTCCTGGAAGAACTTGATTCGGAGAAAGCGACGAAAATTTAGTAAACACGCGCGGGATGAGATTGCTAAAATTCAAGGAAATTCAGAAGGACAACACGATATGAGAGTCCTTTCAGTCCGTTGTCAGCGTCCCTGCGTATAAAACAGCGGCCTCTAAACACTTTGTATGTAGATTATCAAGAAGTTTATTTCAACACAGAATAGAAGGTAACGGCAATGTAGTACCAATGTTCGTGCATTCAAACCCAAAAAAGATAACATGTTCCTAACAAACAGTAAAGCATAGTTGCTCATCAACTCATCAAGAGAAAACCTTGTAACTTTTGGTGCTTTCCGATGAAAATTACACAAAATAAAAAAGAGATAATGGTCTTTTCTTTAGCGAGCATTTTCTTAGAACTTTGCTCCATACTAATTTCGCTTTAGTAATCAAATGAGACTTTCAGTGTTATGGGTAAATCGGAGACAGCAGTTTTTTACTTAAAAAAACGACGCGGTCTTGATTACATTTTAAATAACAAAATGATAATGAGAACCCATCTGACGAGCAGTTTCCCATGATGGAAAAAGTTGCTTTTTCCTCTCCCAATTTTGTTTCCTTGTTACAACATAACTGTGTGTCATTTCCCTTTTACACAGAGAAGTGTAATGAAGTTAGCGAAAATTGAATTTCCTGGAAAATTTCGACATTGCAGATGAAGAGAGAAGAGAAAGCTTGATTTTCATGGCGCGAATCGAAAGGAAAAAAAGCGTGATTGTAACAATCCAATTATTTCACCAAAGCGGTTCACGAAATTCATGAAAACCTCGGAAAGTACGAGCGAGGCATCTGGGATTAGAAACAAATCCGATAAGAGACTGTTGCCGTACGTCTGGTAAACATTGAAGCAACACGCTGTGTGGCTGTCTCGCTCCAAGCTCCAAGCAAGACGCGGAAAAAGAACATCACCGAAAGCGAGAGTTATTGGGAAACGATGCAAGGTAAAAATGCAATCAATGCAAGAGACTACGAACGCGAAAGTTAAGTCACAGTATAATCACCACAAATAACTAACCACTTTCATTGGTTAATTGGTTACGTACATAACAAAATATTATGACTCTAAACAACATTCATCAAATTAAATAACAATATCGTATTGACGCTCTTAATTAACTTTGGCAATTAAAGAAACTAGATGATACCCTATACCCTAATAATAGTACTTTAACTTTTTTGTAAATATTTATGTATACCTATGTAATTTTATACTTTTATACTGTGACATAACGCCAGATCAGTCATAAAACTGCGTCAAGTATTTCATTATAAAGTGAAATGCTTTTTCATTTACGATAGAAATTATTATTTTTGTTATAATGAAGTCACCAATTACATTTTCTAATTATTTGCGGATTTAGTGTAGCCTCGTGTAAAAAAGTCAACTAGGGCGTTGGTCACGATAAGTAAGTATGAGGTCAAACAGCTTTCCTCCTTAAATCTAAAATGTCTTCCAGCTTATTTTTCTACGTGTGTATGCCAGTCAGGATTAGACAGAGCTAGACTTTTTTCACGCAACAGAGAAAAGAAGATGGCTCGTCGGAAGTAATAAGTATTTTTAGACAGTGTTCATCAAAAGATTGGTGGACTTCATGGTAGTTGGTAATGCTGAATAATTGTCACTTGGGAGTTGCCGAAAAGTCTAAGAAAGGCAGCTAGTAGTAACAGTGATGAATTTCTCTTCTTGGAAAAGACATTAACGAAGAAAGGCTAAATTGGTTACAATTTTTTATTTCATTAGGTCGTAGACAGCTTCCATTATATAGGCTGAGTTCATTACTGCGACTAACAGTGCGCGCACACACACACACACACCTTATCATAATACCGCGCGTGTGTTGCAAAGAAAGCGACGAGTGAAAGAAAAAAAGAATCCCATCCCAGAACCACACTAACTAAATCTCTCACGCAGAGAAAAAAAGAAGATGTATAAAATAATGTGGCAGGTTGAAACTTTATAGATATTTTATGTATCAACCCTGACATGCAGTGAAGCTGTGAATAGGCCTTTATATACTCTAACTGAATAGTCCAAGGAAGCATTTATGTTGGTAAGCTTAATGGTGTATTCCCACAGGGTTTCCGCTTTCAGTTTCCACCATTTCATCCTGTCTACGCCCTGATTATACAACGGGTGAAAATAATGAAAGCAAGAAACAGCGGGGAGAGGAAAGAACAAGCGAAAAAAGTGTGATGTAGTGAAACAAAAAAAAGAACAGAGAAAAGCTTGACTTGTTTTTTTCCTATTCACGATTTCCTTTTTTCCTGATGGTGGAGAAAGTGTACACAAATAAAGGTTACACCATAATGACAAAGTTATTATTTTTTCGTCATTATGACTTTAGAAAACCCTTGACGTTACAAGTTTTTTTACACTTGAGAATCCTTTCACAATCGTTTTTATTCCTTATCATATTTCATTTTGGAGCACTTTGAGATATTGAAAATCGTATGGCTTAGAGACAGAAAACATATCATATAACCGTATCGCCCTTTTTTATATTTGCACACTTCAGTGGCACACTGACACATGATATGTTCACTAGTGGCAAGAATATATGCGCGACTTGGAAAAAATCTCATTGCGGCAGTCTGTTGCTGCACAAGAAAGAAAGGGAAATGGTGGAGCCACTCTATAATGCAGTGTGCTGTGATTATAGGCTGTAAGCACCTCAACGCCTGGTTGGGCCCAAACGACAGGAAAATGAAAAAGCAGTGGGCACACGGCTATATCTCGCCTCTTTCTATCCATCAAAGCTTATTTGCAAGTGATCACACAAGTTCAAATATTTGGTGAAATTTTTACGAGTAGGTTCGTTTTTCTAAACAAATATTTGCTGTGCTCATCGTCATGAAACGGGGGTATACATATCGCAGTAAAAAGGAAAAGATATGAGGTTGATGTCAACCAGGCACAAGGTTTGCCTGCCACTCCGAGAGGGAAAATACAGGGGAAAGTATTTAGAATGCATGCGTTTCCAAACGATGGGATGCCTACCCAAGAAAAAACATTCATGCACAATCAAACATTCGTACAACTCCTGCACAATATTTCATAAGGAAATGACATGACAGACAGGGCGCGTGGGTTTCTTTTCGTAACATTTCCTATTTTATTTTTGGTTGGAGAAAAAGGATGTTACGTTACGAGAGAAGTGAAAGCTTCAGTCCATTTCATATTCTATTTCCGTTTTTAGATGTGTTATGTTTGTGTGGTGTGGTGAAACCATTATAAAAACTACATGTCTACCACCACCTTTCGAACATCTCTCGTACAAAATGCTGATTTGTCGTATGAAGAAGAATACAGAGAAAAGAATTTCTACACTTACAACTGTACCATAAAAGAACCCTTTTCAAATGCCCACAATACACAGAGAGAGAGAGAGAGAAAGCCGACGAGAGGAGAAAAGTCGACAAGAGAAAATTGCTTCCGTATTACATTAGGTACGCTTCACCAGGAGCTACGCAGTAACCAGTGCACGCAGCAGTACATAACCAGTAGTGTGTCTATACACGACCAACAGCAAACTGGAAAAGGATTGAGGGCAAATTTTGCCAGATGTAAACAAAAAGGAAGAGGGGGAAAACAGTCCATTTAAGTTTTACAAGTGTGCGCCTTTTACTCCTCTGTGCTTCTCTATAATGTACAACACACACGACACCAACCATAAATCTTTCATTGGTTGTTCAGATGGATGCCTATGGTTGGGGTTTGGACAGAGGAAAAAGTGACAGTGTCAAACAAGATATATTGCTTTTTGGCTGTCGGCTGAAATATATGAAAAACTTTCACTTCCTGAACCCGCTCTACTTGCACACAGTAGACGTCTATGTAGCAACTTACCAACAAACCAACATCTCCACTACTACTAAATTTAGGAATCACAATTCAAACGTACATTTCAACACTTATTATTGTTCAAGCGAAAAAAGGTCACTCAATCCTTTCTCTTTTATTTTGCCCCGAGCTCAGTCGTGCTTGCAGATGGTCAGCACTCAGGAGTATGTTTGTAAAATATGTATTTATAACACTGGGATCTAAATTTTTAAATATTACAAAAAAGTTACAAACTTTTCGTTAGTTTTGTCATTATATTCCAGTTTCAATTTTATCGCAATGTTTTGTATTTGTTAGCGAGAAAGGAAATAAAAATAAAACCCTTTGAAAGAAGTTATTCAACTTATTTCGGTCATGGCCTAATCTTTCGGTGTCACAAAGCCCCAATGTCCCTTTGCATCTAAATCACCTGCTTAGGGATTTTGCTTCTCCTTCTTTTTGTTTTGCCGTCGCCGCTTAGTCGTAGCCAACTTAACCAGCCGTTTCATTCAAACATTGTGTAAGTTACGTAGTACAAGTTTTGTAGTTTTCTCCATGAAGGTACCCATTAGTATCTTCATTAAAACATGTAAAGAGTTATTGCTCCTTTGCTTTAAAACATGGCTATAAAACAGCAGTAACTTCCGAAGTGGTAACTTGCTCCGGAAGCTTATTCTACAGGAATGAGAATGTTGTGCATGTTTTTCTTCAGTGTGAAATCTAATACACTATATGTACAATAGGAGATAACAATCGATAGTCAGCAGTCAGCGCACAAGGTTGGTTTGGGCCGTGAAATGTAAAAGTTTTATGGCAAACGGGAAAAAAGAACGCAAGTCACTTCTGACGTGGAATGTAAAGATTTCGTTCAGTTTTGTTATTTATGACATCTTGGGTCAAAAACAGCATCCGAAATTTTGACATATCTACTGCTGCTTGTGCTGGGGTAGAAAAGGAAACTCACAGTTTCCGAATAATGGCTGTGTGTTCATACGCATCACAGTACAAGGACAAAACAGCAACAACAACAACAGAAAGGAAGAGAAACAAACTTGGCTCTGAAGTTACATCTAATTCTTGTTTCAGAGCGAGATTTTCCTGTTTTCCAACCCTATTTCTATGTACGTATGATGATAACATCAAGAGTTTTCGTTGTTGGAGGACGTTCAAAGAAATAAACCTGATGGGAATTTTTCCCAATGATATACAAAGTACGTAAGTAAGTACGTGTTCATAAATATTCTTTATGGTAAGCAGAATAAAGTTCCGATTACAGTTTAAGATACACTTTGTGCTGACAAATGGACGCACGTGCTTTGTTATAAAATTTTACAAAATTTAGCAATGCATTATATTTTATGAAAATACTGCTGCTTTGAGATGCGACATACAGAGTCAAACAATGATAAGTTCAAGGTCTTGATTTGACATTTGAATGCACGAACACTGATCATAATATTTTATGTGTACTGTCATTGCCGTATATCATTTCTGAAATGTTATTATCGTAATCTTGTTCTGTGGTGTATTTTCTTTAATAATATGACATGTAAAACTTACGAAAACCGTTGCTGCATCTGACGGAAATGTGAAAGCACTGACATATCCCAGATAATAATATGGTATTGGTTGTGAACTAGAAGCACATTACACTACGTGATGAAGTCGAGTCAAATATGTAAAAATATTTTAGGGTTGTTTTGTTTAAATGTTTGACTGATGGAAGACAGGCACGTGCGAAGAAACTGACAGTCATAGATTGCAGGCTGGCGTTTTGATGGTTCTTATTGATTTTGATGCGACGCTCAAATGGGAATTGCCGCAAATAAGATCCGTTGTGAGTTGAAAACTTGTGTAATGAAATGAATGAGAACTTGGTGGGTAGAAAAGTGGATGTTTGACGTCGTCAGCAACAAAGTTTTCCACAACACGGTACTACAGATAAGATGACATCTGAAGTTAAGTAATTTCAATTTAAATGTTTATGGTACCCGGATGAAATGTGCATTCGGTACGTGTTGGGTAGCAGCAGCGAGGATGCGTCAGATGCAAATCTCCCGTCTTCGCTTTTTAGAAGGATCCAATTTTCCCAAATAATTATGGTAAAATTACTTTTTTACTTTGAATTTATGGCAAACAAGTTAAATCCGCTTCCAGCCTTTTTTTTATCAACTATAATGTCAACTCGACAAGTTCACCTGTATTGTGGCCGACCTCACCCCTCACCGTTGAGAAAAGTTTAGATTTCGCTGACGACGGTCGCAGTCACTCTGTCGTTCTAGCATCTCCAAAGTAGTCGACTAAGTGGGACGTTAGGGATATAGATAGGTAGTGGTGTAAGCTTTAGGCTTCCCTTTGTGTATAGTGTATTGGGGACGTTTTGTTCCATGTAAATCCATCCATTTGGATGAGAAAGTATTCCAGACTTGGAAATGCGAGTTTCACGAGGATTATCTGCCTTTTATTATTAAGATAACTTCCTACGTTGACAGAGATGAAGCAACATGCTTTTTTTCGCTCCTCTTGAAATATGTCATACGCAGAGGGACTGGATAATAGAAGAGAAATACAAAAGAGAGAAAGTTTTGTCGATAGCAGTTTTTTATCCTTGTAGCAGAAGTAATACTTGCAAGAACACCCGGATGGTTTAAGGAAAAGTATAATGTGAAGAGACCTAGTCAGTCATCATCTTTAAGCATAAATCCTGTTTATGTACGAAATGCCGACTTGTAAGCCAGCTCATCTTTTTATCCCAAGGAGAAGCGGAGGAGAAAAAGAGAGAGAAAGAGAAACGGATGACGAAAAACGCGACATATCTGGAAGACGAATGATAGATGCGCAGCAGGAATTGTCGTTTTTCTTTTTTAATATGAGGCGGATTCAGGTAAGGATACAAAGTTCCAGGAAAAGCGAAATTCTTTCCGGGAGAATTGTCCTGTTACTGATAGAAAACCTGTAACAATGCGCCGAGTATTACCAAAAAGGTAAAAAGCTTAATCCTTTTTGTGCACGACAGAAGTAGAAGATGATGATCATGATGAGTCTTCAAGCTTCAAGAAACCGATCCGAGCCGAATTACAATGAATGCATCAGGTAAGAATGTATGTTGTACCAGTACGTTGTACGTGTATATTATACACAAAATGCATTAGATACGCCTCTTTGTCACGACTGATCGCCTGACTGGTACAGAAGAAAGGTTTTCTGGACTAGTTCCCTATTATTCTTTTGCAACTACATCGTTTTTCCTTGCCGTTTATTTTTTCTTCTTCTTTTCATTGACGTCCATGTCCTTTTCGATACAGAATTGTGGTAGCAAACAGACTAGTAGGTGTATGCTGTTCTCCGTGAAGGAAAGGGAACGAAAGTTTATTCCTCCCTGCCCACTTACATTGAAGCCTTATGATGATCATCTCATCTTACGTCAGCTTCTTGCCTCTTCTCACTCATTTTCTCTTTTATCCACTTTCACAACGAAATCAGCCAGTTTATATGCATTACACCATCCAGAGAAACTACTTGATATCCACCCGATGACGTGTGCGAGTGCAATTGTGTTTGTGCGGTTCACTATACAAAGTCCTAGTTAGGAATTGTCATCAGAGAAAAGAAACACACGCATATACCTGCGTGAACACGATATGAATGAAATAAAATCCCGAGAAACGAGTACATCTGATTTCACAAGTGTCGATTCAATCTTTACGTCAATTACGTACTAACGTTTTCGCGTTTTATCAGTAATTGCCAATTTTCTTGTTGGATTCTTGAAAACAAAAGTAGGCTGTATTGAGAACGCTTATTTAGGAAAAAAATACGAGGACAATCCCATCAATTTTGTAAAGCAAATACTCAAGTATGTTATATAAAATCACTGTAAATGTTGGATCTCACTCCAATGTTTTCATTTCATCCTGGTTGTAGTATAGGAACCCAGACTCATATAAAGATCGCGTACACACAAATTATTATGCAGGTACTAGATTAATACACCTGAAGGCAAACAAAATAATAATAATAATATGTTTGCTGAAAATCAGTCAGCCGGACGGACACGGACACATGTCATCACATATTCAGTCTCACAAATTCACATAAAGTTTTAGATGCAATAAACAACTAAAATAAACGAGGCGTATAACTACCTACCTGAAGGCTTAAGTTTCCTGGAAAAACAACTGGGAGCTATATATCTAATCTAACATTTTTCCATTTCCCCCGTCATACCTATTATACCTGCCGTGTGTAATATAATTCTCTATTCTGAAAACACGATAGTTCGTCTGACTAAAGTAACTCTTAACACGCTGCTTTTTATTATTAATCATTTCTTCGTGTTTCTTTGAGTTCAGAAAAATTCTTTATCCATTCCCACCCTGCCTGGTTGGTTGGGATCAGAGCCATCCAAAAGATTGCAGTGTAAGTAAGGACCATACCTATTGCTAAGTTGTTCAATGTCAGGCAACTTTTCCAAAGTTTTCTCAATTACCAACCCGGTGACAACCGTCATTACCGCTACTCTCCCGTAAAAGTGTAGATCTGACGGATAGCTGAGTAAGGACCAGACAGGGAGAAGCTGCTTGTTAATCTGTTGGGCCCCTTCATAAAACTTTTTATACGCCGGGACTGACAAGAATGAGGATGATGATGATTTCTTGTCGTCAAAACTCACGCCTGGCGCTGTGCTATTTTTAAAATTCTCTCCTTTGTTTTTCTTTATCCCCGCCTGCTCAGCACCTCCAGAAAATGGATGTGTACTGCTGTTGACTTCCTCTTCATCATCAGACCTTTTAAACTTTTCCCAAAAGAATGAGTATAACTTTTGTGATGTTGGAGATGAAGAAGAAGTGGACGACGACCGGGAGGGTTCTCCTGTTCCAAAATTATTTTCAGACCCACTACTACATTTTTTCTCTGCCTTCTTCTGACTCGTTCCACTAGTAAAGTAATTATTGTTGTTGTTGTTCAAGTTGGCTCCGCCGCCGTTGTAAGTAAAAGATGAAGTTGTTTTTGAGAGTGACGGTGTTGGTGAAAGACATGATGATGATGCTGTTGACGAAAACGGGCTCTGTGCTGACGAAGTATCCACACCGTCACCATCACGAAAACCCGGGGTTGGTGTATTTGATGGTGACGTTGAAGGTTCTCTGGAAGAAACTGATGATAATGATGAGAAATTTCGCGCAAATTCTTCTTTTTTTGCGTTTCGATCCTCCGCAAGTGAAGAAGATTCGATCAGCAAGTTTACAAGAGAGATTCCCACAGGAGCCATGATTCCTGTCCTTATACCAATGTATTTCGACACGGATGTATATTATTGTATAGGTATGTTGCGAAGAGAGGTACACAGGTATATCTATTTATGTACTAGTTTGCCTTTTTGGTGCCAATACTGTTTCTCTTACCTTTCCCCTGCTTGTTTTATTTTCTGCACACGGTATTTTTTATACACTTTTATGTTTTTTTCTTGAAACTATTTTCTAAATATCTTTTCGGTGTGTGTTTAAACGGAGAAACAGGTATATGTACACCACTTTTGTTCGTCGTAGGTATAAAAGACGAAATATACAGACTTTTCTGTTAGTAAAGTCGTGCTGTGAGCTCTCTTTTCTTTCCTCTTTTTTGTACAATTTATATATTAACTAATACTCGTAAAGGGCAGATGGACAGTTGTATATTTTCATTTCTTTTTTATGGCTTTTCCCAACTGCTTGCAAACACACGTTGTCCTCGTCCCTTCTCTCTTCTTAGCAAAAATTCCTCTCCTTCTTCTCTGCTTTTCTTTACTACACGCGTCTCCTTACTCGGTTACTCCGTTGGTGGTGGCGGTGATATGTTGGTGCTTTCAGCGCTTTACAGTATACTGGCGCTTTAGTCTTGCCTTCTGTCAATAGACTTAATCTAACAAAAAGAATGAAACTGTGAAAATCGAATAATCTTACTTGCTTAGCTTGCGTGGAATATTAAGAGTTTTGGCAATTTGTATCTGTTCTTGTCTTGTCTGCACTTAGCCGCTTTCGTTTACGACAACACAATTTCATCACATTGAGCATGTGTAAGGATGTGTAATATGTCTCCGTGCATGCTCATATATTGTCTGTGTGCCATGATGGTATTCAGGATGTATACCTATACCCATGCTGTTTATCATAGTCATGAATATGTAATGCGATTCAGTTTTGTCTCATGATAATGTACATTTACGATTTTATTAGTTTCTGTCGAAATGAAACACCACCGGCGCAATGTTGCTTTTAACATTTTCATTTCTGAATTTCAGTGTACCGGAAATGGTTCAAATGATGAAGTCATCTCTTGCACATTACACGCTTTGTAGGTAACCTAAACCGATTTAAATTATTTTTCACACTTTGGATGCAAATTCGTAGATACGACATTTTAATATTTTCCCATTTATCATTCTGTAAGTTTACAATATATTGTAGGAAAAGGAAATGGAGTTTTTGTTGGAACATTTTGGTGCGAGTAGGTATAAGCTTACTGTTTTACTTGCACGTATACCACCTATCAGTAAATTTCTTGTGACGTATTTGATTGTGTACATTAACTTTACCCTGTGAAGGTTTTACTTTGGTCGACATTTTAGCAAGACATCGCTAATAATAAATGTAAATATGTTTCTTTTGTACATCCGTGTATGGTTTGCACAGCTCACCTTCCCAGACGTTTCAAGGTTGAACACTGTTTCTCACTCATGTTTTATGCATAGAGGTTTTTCGACTGCTAATTAATAATTTATATTATGTAACTTTACAGATTGCTTTCTGTTGGTCACGTTTGGTTCCTATTATTTACTTTATTGTGTGAAGTAAAGTTCTTACAGTCAGACAAAATATTTTCCTTTTAAACCTCTAATTTCCAGTTTTCTTGTCCAAAAATATAGATGAACATAGATGACCAGATTTTTAGATAGGTAGATGCTTATGTTTTGGAGTCGATTTTCTCGAAAGTTTCTCAAAGACCCATCATCATCCCTGAACAAATCGACTCTGATGCAAGGTGTTTTCTCTTTTTCCTCTTTTGATAAGAAAAAAATAATAACAATTTTGATGAGATCTGACCTTGTCATAACCTTCACCAAAGGTTATCTTTGTAAGGGATGCTTGTATCGAGATAAATTGGTGTGTACGTGCGCGAGCATACCAAAAACGTCAGAAGAAACATTTAATTTTATATGCCCAAAAAATACATACTTGATTTCATCTACCACGCTTTGTTCCTGTACTCATAAAAATCTAATAAAGGAAAAAGGAATTTTCCTCTGAGCAAAATTTCTCTCTCTCAGATGTGCACTTTTCATTTCAAAACGTGTCCCTATAAACATCTCATATCACAAAAACATGATTTTGATTTTGCAAACATGTCTCTTTGAAGACCATATGGCGATGATGCGCTTCCACGGGTAGCTATTAACTATACCTACCCAAATCCATGTTGTGTGTTCATCATCGTCAAAATCAAACCTTAAAATGTATCTCTCCAACAGGTTCAGCATAAAGCCTTCTTGATATGAACCACGTTTAGTATCGACAGTGTCATGCAGGAAGTGGTATGTTCATATGAGTTGGTATTCCAAAAAGGAGAGAGAAAAATATTTTTTTTCGGTATTTTTATCTACAACTTATCTAGCTTGAAAAGGAAATCCGAGAAAGAGAACTTTTCTAACAAGCATTACTTGTATTCTGCTTTCAATCTATCGCGAAAATAAATAAATCTTTCGATATTTGAGCACACAATGACGTAAAAAATAGGGAAAAAACCATTGAAGCATATAAAACATAGACGAAACGGGGTAGATAAATATCTTGTTTAGACGTGCTACAAGGAAGGGTTTATACCCGGATTTTTATCTCTCTTTTACAGAAGCATCCCTGCAACGCTATACCCACTTGAATGAATAGAAAATAAAAAAAACTAACGTTGGTGTGTGGATGGATACCCTTTATGCTCATATATACATGCCTTATTATTAGACATGAATCTGATGATAAGACCGAGAAAGTGAAATCTGCAGTGAATATCTTGAACAAGTAAAATGGTAATGGATTCAAGAACCGAGGTCAATAATTTTTATGGACTCACTCCATCATTTACAGTGTTCAGTCAATGTCTTGAACATGCACATAAAATGGGAGCAAAAAATAGACGGTAATAATATATAGATTTCATAGATGTTTTCTATTTCACAGATTCTTTCTCTGTGCTAACATTTGTAGTAGTAGTATTAGAAATAACAGTGTTCAATTTTAAATAGCTTTCTTTTGACATGAATAGCTTTTTAACTATAAAAGCTCTCAAATTCCAAGTATGCGCAATAAAGCAAAAAAAATATTGATGAAAATG
>JAHZNB010001180.1:0-10330 GCA_027744295.1 Callyntrura guangdongensis
TTCTAAATGAGATATTCCGTATGCAGTACACACAGATATTTATTTCTTTTTTCTTCTTCCTCTCCCTTTCTCCAGAGCGTCAGATGATGGCAATCAGATGGAGGCGACCGGGTAGAGAAAAAGCACGGAAAAAATAAATGAGAAAATGAAAGATAGAATATTCATTTTATTCTGCTGCTGCTGCTGTTCCCTCCTCCTTCTCTACTCATCTTCTTTTCTCCATCTTCTTTCCCGGTAGCCGTCCACTTTTTGAAATGCATGAATAGGAAACAATTTTTATTTGAATTACTCTGCTTCTGCTGCTATTGCTGCTACCCTCCAAAATGCATGTACGTGTGTACTGTGCGTACAGTTGTAAATTTCAAGCAAACTTGCATGTATATTATGATAATAGGCAATTTTTTACTGAAAAAAGTAGAGAAAAAAACGAAGATGAAGAGAGCAACTTATTATTGTGCATAGATGGTAACTATCTGTACATGCTAGACACGCAATAAGACGAAGAGGAAGGCTGTCATAGTTCATCCACTATCTAATAAATATCTACAATCTTCTCCCAGAACGTACAAGAGGGACCTAAGAAAAAAAAGTATCCCGCCAGCTTTTCTTCGTCTACTCCTTCCAGCCAGCTGGTAAGCAATAAGGAAGCAAAGTCCATTTTCACTTCGTATTACAAAGCCAGCTTTACATTTTTATATTTACCATTATATCGTCAGCATCATCATGAGACCTCTCTGTGAAAAAGTGAAAGTAAAAATATAAGTAGTTCATGTTCTCAAGTATTACTATCGCTTATTTTTTCGATTCCCGTCAGAATCTGGCTCCAGAAAAATCCAAAAAAAGGATGGAGAGAGCGTAACATTTTTTGTGTTGTATAATATGTTCTAGTAACAACACCGTGGGACTATGTGTTAGAAAAAAATAGCCGATACCGACACACACGAGAATCTTCTTGTTCTTGTCGCTCGTTCCCGTTCATTTTTATGTAGATCCTTCTTCCATAACGGAAACAGTTATGTTTTCCTTTTGCCACTGCCACAGCATCTCAGTCAGAAAAAAATGTAGGAATGATCTCTTGTAAAAGGATTTTTTATTATTACTCGGAAACATAATACAAATATACGTAACGAACACAGAAAGTGCAACCTGTTCCTAGTCGTTTTTTTCTGTTCATGGTAAGTAAGAAATCGAAAAATGGAAATATTATTTGCTTGGCTTTCTGGATAAAGTCGCTTTTATATTTCCTGCTGTATCACAATACACCATAAAACTACATATTTATGCGTTAACTTTATCTGTGATGACAACGTGCTGCGAAATAGATGGTGACTGCTACAACAAACTAGTATTTTATCAAAAAAATGCAACTTGAATTCTTCGTATTATACAATACGATAATATTTATTTTATATAGGGAATTCACAATAAATCCCTATTATATTCAATACTGTGTCCAGTGTTGGTAGCATGTGAATAACAAAGTTTCCATTTACAGGTGGAATCATAAAAACTAATATCATAGATTAGCTTCTGACGTTGTATATATAACGTACTATAAAATACTTTTTATACAGGTTTGCTTCCTGTGTACGGGTGCAACTAGTAGGAAATGTATTTTTTAAGTATTATTTACAAATCATAAAAGTGCAATACAAGTATTAATTTTAAATTTCGACCTTTTCAATAATTTAGGTCTCATTTTTTATTTTAAGTCTAGCATAATGTGCTTACATTGTAATTCTTTAGCTTAAGAAACCTCGGCCATTTTTCCCGGGAGCTTTCCCCCCAACATGATGCACCAAACATGTGTCATTTTTCCCAAAGAACACGTTGAAAATATTGGGTGTGAGACGACGAGACTAAAGTGGCTTTGTGCACGCGACGAGCAATATCATACAGGGTGTAATATGTACGAATTTAGGCAATATCTGGCATAACAGTTTTAACCACAAAAATGATTTAACATATGTTATTACAATAAAACATACAACAGGCAAGGGTTGTAGTGAATAACGTGAACAAGGTAACTAGTTTTTTTCTCGTTCCGTACAACCGTGTCACTATATCATCATTAGAGAATGCTTCCAACTTTTTGTATTATTTACGGGGTTTTGTCATATGACTAGTGATGACGATTAATAAGCCGTATTTATTATACGAATACAAATGGCAAGCATCACTACAGAAAAAAAATGTTTATTTAAAAAATGTCTTTTCACTCCTGTTTTAAGTGGGTACTTTATTACCGTCGTCAGTCCTCTATGATCCCCCAAAAAAAGAACACGAGCCAACACACAGGAAGGTATCATGCAGTTTCTGCGTGAGTGCACAGATTAAACAAATTGCCTGTTATTAAATATATGATGTCTCTCGACTGTTGTCATTTTTCATTTTTTTGGAAGGCTCGGGAAAAAATCTCGACTATGCTCTGTGTCGACACTGACTAAACTACGCGACTTGCTCATTTCTGTAAATTTTCAGGTAGCACATTATTTTCCATTTTGGACCAACTAACATACAACATACTAAAGACAATAGTCAAAAAATTATTTTGCCTATTACAAAAAACGTGCATATCTTTTCGTCCTTTTCATTTCACCCCACTAGCTAATAGTCCGCATTCTACCGGCCACACTCTCTCCCTCTGTCTCGTTGTATTTTAATGATAATGACAATACTTACACAAGAGTGCAAGAATACTGCGTATCCCGTACCATTTTTGAACTAGACACACACCGCCCCACATCCCACTCTTTTCTCCCTCCCTAGGTAATACTTACAAAACAAACTCCTTGCTACTCCTACAATAATCATAATGACAGACAATTACTCTTTTCATTGTACCGAAAACCCAACTCTTTCTCTCTTTTCTTCTCACCAAAAACGCAGAGAACCATCAAGATAATCTCTATCTTTTCTACACAAACTTTGTTATTTGCGGAACAAATTTTCACACACATACATATAAACACACACCAGCAGCAGAAACAGCACACTAGGTAAAAACTCACGAAAAAAAGAAAATGCACACATCTCCACTTTTATTGCGTCTCTCTTTCCCTGCCGCCTTGTTCTCTTTTACTCGTATCATTTTACAAGGTACAGAGAGTACCGTACCTGCGTGCATGTGTAAAGTAAAATGCTTGTCATTAACGTAATGTAGTAATATATTCATTCCCATTATTTCACTAACGTCTCTATTATTTCATCTTCTCTCTCATCTTTTGTTTGTCTCTCTACTTAGATTGCTTTCACGTTTTGCGCGAACACGTCGTATGTTTTTACCTATGCCACGGCTGCCGCTGCACTGCTATTGTCGATGCCACGCCGAGCCGTCACTGGGAAGTGAAGTACAAGTAGTCGGAATCATTATTATTGCATGTGAGTGTGTGTAATGTGAAGATGATGTTGTTGCCGCTGATGATAATGAGAATTTGCCGCGGTCTCATTATAATTATTGTTATCCTCTCATTATAGCGATGAAAGTACTAACCATTTTCGGCGTTTCCTACGACAGGCCATTACACATACACAAGGAAGAATTCTTGGCATCTAAGCATATGAGCATATGAGAATTAAGCTTATGGTGATATGCTCCCTAAATGATATACCTGTAATGCTAAATGCTATAATACGAAAAGAGTCCGTGTTAAATTCTGACCTCAAGGCATCATTATCACCGGTAGAAAACAAAATGAACTCATTTTTACCATTTTAATGTGATGTGCTGAATGAAACACTCGTTCCCAACACGTAGTACGTAAATGAAAACATATTTGATGTACATGTGCACATGCAATTATGTACGCAGGTCTATTCCCTAAAAGGTAGGCACAACAACGTGAGATGTGATGCAGATACGAGTCCCCTTTGCCGAAACGAAGGCACAGGCACAAAAGTTACTTGTGAAAAAAGGAAAACGTACTCTCAGCATTGCATTACAATAGTGTGAACCATCATTTAAAATACTGTTGATAATTTCATTCTAGCCTTTGCTCGTGGCTTCTTTTTGTGGCTTTGGAATACACAGTTGCCTCGCTTTTCTGCACCCTAGAGATTGGAGTGTGCGTTGTATGACATACCATTTTTCCCCAATTTTTTTCTCTTCTTTTCAAGGGCTTTTACGTACACGCACAATGGGTTATGCGGGTCTATAACGGAAAAAGGTGAACGTGTATGAAGTACTTTTTAGCAGAGAGTTGTGAATTATGCGGCGGTGTTGGTGGTGTATGATGTGGAGTGATTATCGTCATTATTAATTGCGGGTCTTTTGGGTACCACTACAACGACAAAACAGCACTGTGTGGTGTAGTGATGGTGCGTATTATCGTGGCTAGACTTTTGGTACATTATATTATTTAATAGTTTTTTGTGTGAGCATTCTAACTGCTGGTTTGACATTTGAGAATTGGAAAGATTACCAGGAAAATATTAACAACATTGACACTGACACTGCAAGGCAGTAGCAGTGATAAAAGAAACGCAAAACTGGTGAGGAAGAGGCTGTATATGTTTGCATGTTTTATGAGTCAATGCCATGTCATAAGATCAGAAAAGATGAATGGAGCAATGCAATGCAGTTGATTACAGAAAATGAGATTGTGGTGTGGTCGTGTAGATGAGAGCAGAATCCCAGTAGGTATTGTATGTAAAAGCAGCAGCAAAAAAAATTAACAATAATTTCTGAAAAAAACGCGATTACTGCTTGAGGCGTAATGTAACGTGCAATTATGAAATATCTGCATAGGTAATAGTAGCTGGAAAACATCAGAGGATGAGATAGAGAAGAGAGAGAGAGAGACAGTAAACATAAAAATAATTGGAGAGCTTTAAAAGATAAACGCACCAGATTATCGTTATTTCTCTATTCGCTGGTTACAACAATCCAGTTTTTTTAGGAGGATTAGCATCATTATATTGATTTGCCCGGGGCTTTAAAAATAGAAAAGGGAAAATGTTACGAATTACCCTTTACGAATGTAAAGGGAAAAGTGTTGGGTGATGGCAAAACTACACACTATACCACACTACTGGTAGCAAAAGAAAAACGTCAGTTTGAAGACAGGTGTCAATCATCATTTCAAAACAAGAGTTCGAATGGTTGTATAGTAGCTGATAAAGTAGCATTATAGATTGGATTTTTTCGGGCTTCATAAAATATGACATTTTCTTAATAAACATATAAAAACAAAAATATGCCGATTTATGAAGTTAATATTACCCTCAGAGAAAATACCAACAAAAGTTGGCCTGAAATAAGCAAAAACTATAGAGCGTTGCGCAAAAACATAATGTAGAACAGGTGGAATGTGTGTATGTGTATCGTGTAAACGAATAAGCGCATTTCCAGCAAAATCAAGATGATAATTACAACGGCTGCAATTGAATTATGAAAATCGGCAATTTGAAGAAATTGTCCCCGGCAGTTATATTATAACGTTGCCACTGTTGATGGCAAAAATACATGTAATTTATACATGGCCTAAAATAAAGCAAACATATCGTCTTCTCCTACCTGAATAAGTCGTACACAGTGGAAACAGTATACATAAAAATTAGACAGGAACTATGAAAATGTTTTTTCCCGCGAGTGATCTATGATTTTAATGTTTGTGGTGGTCGTAACGGCGACAGACTGACGAGAAGGAGGAGGACACAAAACGAAGAAAAAGACAAGTGCATTTCGTTTATATTGAGCAGCAGCGTTTGTATATTTTGCCGAAATTTTTCCAAGGTAAAACAAAAGGGGAGCCCATTAATAAAGCATTAATAGCTGTAATTACGGACAGACCTCCCTTTGAGCAAAGCAGCTTCGGCACAACCGCTGCTATCATCATCATAGTTACACTCATACTAGTGCCAACACTACAAGAATCAAACATCACAAAAATGAAAGGAGAGAAAGGAGAAAGTGAGCGAGCGACCATCTGTGCCAAATGGTTTGAGCTAACATCAATAGTTGACTATTAGCAGCACTTGCTCCAGTGTACATACAAACGATGTGGACTTCCTTTTACGGTTTTTTGTTGCGGAAACAAAATTATGGGTGGTATGAGTATAAATACTCAGATTATTGTTGTAGGAACCGAAACACAAGAAACTTATAGAGTATATAGCGAGGGGTAGCCCATAATATGTGAACATTGCGTATAACCTTTTCGTTTGGGTTGCTAGATAGCAGGTTAGAGTTCATCACCCATCCTACTGGAAAGCATATGTACAAGCCATTCTAAATGGACAGAAAAGAGTGAGGGAATGAATGGTGATGCCATTATTGCTTCTTGTAGTACACAAGCTGTAAATGCAAAATTGAAACGGGTTGTGTTTGTGAGAGAGGGAGAGAATGGGATGGGAAAGAGAAATGGGGTTTATTTCTAAGTGGTAAAATAGAAAATTGAGCAGTTGGTTGAAATGGGACAGAAAACTTGGGCCCCATTAAGAATTTAAAGGTATTGGCCAAACACTCCTAGAATGCAGAGTGGGAGCGATACATAATATCAAGGGAAATTATATTTCTAAGTTTATTGTGCATACCTAGTTTTAAATGGTTACATGGCAAGGTTGCTATAGTAGAGTAAAGAAATTGGTCGACATGAAAACATTATTGAAAATTTCACAAAGGCAGTGCTTAAAAAAAAAAAACTTGTGGTCTTATCAATTAAGTCGTCACTCAAACCTTGCATGGTGAATCGAATGTCAAATAAATAAATTAAAACTACACACGTAATTCAAAAATGTGAATGCTGTACTTTTGAATTTTTTTCGTTATTCATTCTGGATCAGCTCTTGACAATTAGCAATGTCGACAAAAATTTGTTTACCAAAAAATTGAATTTCCAGTTATCTGGTTTGTGCCAGGACCCATATAAATTATAATCAAGAAGAAATAATATACCAAGCGCACGCACACCAAAGCCGTTTGTGACAATAACGACGAAATGTTCGTCGTAACGAATATGCATTGTAAATAAACGCTGGTATTGTGTGGACAAGGAAAGAAACCCCGCCGTCTATTTTCCTTTTCAATTATGACAGAAAATCCGTGTGAATCATACAATCTTCTCAAATATGTTTTACGGCTATACCACCGACGCCGAATCTTGGAATCCTTTTTACATTTTTACCTTTTTATACATTTATTCCATCAAAAAAGCCTATACACGTGACACGTGCTATTCAAATTCTCTGTCATCAAATTACGTACTTCATATTACCGTTACCATCAGCGCACACTTTTTCGCATACCATTTACTATGGCCAACGCACGAACATACAAATACAGTTTCTATTGCCTCAACTGAAAGGACAAATAGCCGTCACGGCTACAAGCTTCTTTACTTAGTTACCTGGCTCGGATATCGGATGATTGAATAGAAAAATTCACACTGCCTTCATCATCACCCCTGCTGTCACCATATCAACATTCCTCTTAGTTTTGCTTGTTAGCAACCCTTTTTTATAAACTGACTCTTTGTTCGTACTTAATCTACATTTATCAATAATACAATTTTCCCTTTCTACTACATCATCGCTCAAACCTTTATTTTTTTTGCCCTACGATACTTTTTTTTCTTCGTCGCCTGATCACGAGGCACGTGTGCGTGCGTTTTTATTATTTCCCCTTTCTCATTTATACACCTGTCAAGTATACAAATAAATATGTTATGCATGCGCCCGGGACGTGTGTAGTACCACCACCAAATAGATAGGAAAGAGAAAAAATTCAATTTGTCTACTTTGTACAACTACATGTACATTTACTTTCGTCGTATTTTGTATTTTCTGGTATTTTTATCATTTCTGTTAGTAAAGAAATGAAACTGAATTTAGCAAACAAGCTACTCGACTCGGGACACGAACAAGAAAAAAATATGATTTACACAAAATAAGGAAGCAACCCAGATAAAAATTGTATCCAGAACGAAACATGACGTAGAATGAAAGTAAAACGAAACTTGATCATGATCATCATCACATTTTATCTTGATGAAAAATACAAAGACGAATTGAATTAAGTAAGCATATAGGTACAAAGGTACCAGTACACCTTATATTTTTGCCTGTGGCGTGTGCGGGCTTTTTTTACGTTTAGTGTAACTACAAACTACAAGCAAGTTCTGAAGAAGGTATGACATGATAACAAATAGAATGCTAAAAAGCAGTTTTTCATTTTCTCTCTCGCTATTTACTATCTGTTCACAAGGAAACACAATAACACGATGATGATTATTACAGACAGTACAATCGTTCAGTACACGTGTACTCCATACACCTATTTATTTGCACAAACTGGCATGGCGAACATGTGACGTGCTGTTGATTATTAAATTTTGACAAAACAGTTTATAAACGGAGTGCTTCAGACGTGGTAAATACGTTCTTATCATATTATACATGTAATCATGTACCAACCTGGCTTCAAAAATTGCAGGAGAAAGTCCTTAAAGAACTATATGAAAGGGAACGAATTGAACTTAATATTTTGGAGTTTCCTTTTAACGGCAACAATGAATGCTACTCTGTCACTGAACTACCCATTCTTTTTTCACTGCTCCCCAAGCAAACACTTTTGGATCTGTTAGAATCACCCATATTGCCCAGCTTTTTTATACCCTTCAGAATCTGGACAGAGTCGAGTGTATGGCCACTTTTTATATAGCCCATAAGATTCTACGGTTATTATTTTACGTACACCAAGGGATGATGAAGGTACGAAAGAAACAGCATGAAAAGTGGTGCTAATATAAGCGTCAGTGTACGCTACAACTAGCAGACAATTTTTTATTGTTACCAAGAAAGATGACCATGTTGGCGAGTGTGTACGATACACCGGTAAACGTAGATACGACGACGTACATTTTTATTTTCTCTCCCCACCCTCTTGTAACAAATTTACCACCAGTAAACGTTAATAAATAAAAAGGAAAAATATATAAGAGGAAAGCGCAGCTAGGTGAATAGAAGCAGAGCTAAAGGAAACATGCAATTTCCCTTCAAGTTCCTTCTTTTTTAAAGGATCCTTCCTTTTTATGTCACTTTCTCTAATAATAAGCTGAGCACATACACTATCTTTATATGACCATACGGGTGGTATAATGTCCCTACCTGAAGTAAATAATAGAAACGACGCTTCACGCAGCGGCCTACCGTCGGCCGAGTGTGTGTCTAGTAAAAAATGAAAAAAGTCATGAAAACACGGTTGCTGGCTACAGCAGAATGTGTAGTGCTGCATGTTAAGGTGAGAGAGAAACGCGAAAAAGAAGACACATTATTATTAGCACTTGACGACAAGTTGTAGTACATATTTAGTAGTGGATGTAGTATTGAAGCTGCGTAGCAGTTGAGAAGATTCAACTTTTTTGTGCCATGGCGCTGTATTATACAAAAACTGGCAATCTCGCAATGACGATGACGACGACAGTAAAAGAGACTATACAAGAGATTTTCACACGAAGATTTTGTTCCCTGCATGTGCCTACCACATTTGTACCGAGCAAGGGAAAGAGACAGGTTTAAATTGTAGATATATTATGTATACATACGTCCACATGGATTTTATGCACTCACGCCAACATGTGGCAGAAAGTATATTGTAGCAGGCGCTAAATCAGAATCCGTGGTGGAGAGACTCAAGAAAAGCATTTTTCATGCGAGAGGGACGAGAGGAACGGCAGGACGAAAGTGTGAGAGAGGCTAAAGAAAGAGAAAGATGAAGAGACACGCACAAAAAAATTCTTTTCTGTACCTTCACGCGAAGGAAGCAGAAATCTAGTTTTCATTGTGTTTATGGCACGGGATTTTTAGTTGAGGATATTATTATATAGGTATTACAAAGGTGGGTAGGTAGTTTAATAGGCATTTTGTTAGTCGTCGTCGTCGTTACCACCAAAGTGGATTCTCATTCTCTCTCTCTCTCTCTGGTTCCCTCCGTGTCTCTCCTCATCGCCCAAGAAAGCTCTCTGGCTGCTGAGCTGCTACCACCACTACATATCTGTTCCTCTCTTGCCTCCTCTGAAGATGTGAGAAAACGTTAAATATAAATGGCGCACATTCATTATAATCTGAATAAATGTGTCACTTTCCAAACACTTTCTCTTCCAAAAAACTTTCCTTTTTTGGATGTGTCTTCTCTGTGGTAAATGGGAGCTGAGAAAAAAAGAAAGGTAGAAAGACTCCTGGAGTTTCTATTTGAGCACACAGCAAACACACACGCTCACACATTTATGACATTCCATTCCAAGTAAAAGTCATTGTGGCACTTTCTTTTTTTCCTTAGCCTTGGCTAAAAACATAAAAGTAGCTTCATTCTGGAATTCTTCCCGGCTTGTGT
>JAHZNB010001181.1:0-14946 GCA_027744295.1 Callyntrura guangdongensis
CGTAAAATGTCCAGTGCGCATTATATACCGTGCGGAAAATGGCTTGTGCGGAGTTTACGCATGTGCGCAGTTGATTTTGTGCGCTATGGGCCTAGACCCTCTGAAATGGGTGGTACAATAAAATTTGAATATGCTTTTTATCACAGGACCTTTTTTACGAGAATCGCCAAAAATAATATAAAAATTCTCATTTAAAAGATGAGATGTAATTTTCTTATTTTGCCGATTTATTCTGATGAAAAAAGCTCTTAACTATGAACGGGGAAAAGGTCAAAATGTTCGAGGTCAGACGTATAGAAATAACAAGGTTGACGATAGCGCTGACAACTAGTTAAGATTTTGAATAAATATTTTTGCCAGTGCCAGACGTGCCATTGAATATTTTTTACAACTTTTATCTCAAAGGTAATTGTGGGCGCATCTAATACACTCACTAGATACATTATTTTGATGAGTGGAGCCCCCAGAGTAACGACTATATGCTTCTACATTTTCACGCTGATCACGGATCTGTAAACAATATTTTGTAAAACCAATATGGTAAAAAGTTATGAAGGGAAATAGGTTCCGCTCTTGCCATAGTAGTCTTAAAACAGCAATTACAAGGGACTAATGTAGTTGCTAAGATGATTTAAACGGTAAAAGCGTTATCCGTTATACGACGCAGCAGCTGCGTCGCAGCTATAGTTAAGACCTTCTGTGCGTCTATGCAGTTTTTTTTAATGTGGAACATATCATCATAAGATATTTTTATCGTTATCAGTACTTTTTCATTCAAAACGGTGGAAACGTTGGCCGTCCTACATTGTTTTATCTTCGAGTCGCACTGCTAACACTAGTACCTTAATGAAAGGTTATTTTAATGATGGTTGGATAGTACAATTTGTATTATTAGTAGTAATAACTTGCTATACATCATTTGAAAATTAACATTGGCTAATCACACTGATGATGAGCTAAACCATTGGTCCTTGTTGCAATAGTGAACCATATTTATTTACTATAACCATAACTTTTTACTATATGCGTTTTACAAAATATTGTTTACAGATTCGTGATCAGCGTGAAAAGCTGATTTAGAATTATATAGTCGTTAGTCGTTACTCTCTAGAGGCTCCTATCAGTCCTAAGTCCTATCATAGAAATACTGTACCTAGTCAGCAGCGTGAAAAGCATAGCACCTAACTAAACGTAAATATGCAACCTCTGGAGTTTTGTTTGGCGTCACTCTGTCAAGCAGTGTTGCTTTGTAAGTTGGTTGTGTGTGGAGTATTGTGGACAGTGCTCCATGTATTTTAATGTCTTCCTTAACTGGCGTGATTAAATTATATGTTTTTGTAATGCCTATTGTTTAATGAAAATCGGTTCCCTAAATTTTATCCATACCACACATTCAGTGTGGGTCCATACGTATTTTTTAGTATTTATAGTCAAAAGTAGAACGTGCTTCAAATTGTTTAAGTGTGTATGTATACCTCTGTTATCTGTTCAAACTCCAGCTTTATTTCTCTGATTTGTATTTTTTAATCATTTTAGCAGCATCAGACGGATACTGCCAGCCTGTTAGTAGTTTGGAATTTGTAAGCTTAAATGTACTCAATTGTCGAAAAGTAAAAGCAGGCTATTAGCTCAGCATGTATTGCTGCATATAACTAGAACTTCATTTCCCTTCACAGATTTCAGTTGCTCCCGAGAAAGCAACAAGAACGGAGTTGTGTAGAAAGAAGCAAGCTAGTCTTGTTTTGCGTTAATATCAAGTTACCCCAAAGTATTACAACCATCATGATTTTACTTATTTAGAATATTGTTTGTCAAAGTTATTTACGACATCAGTATCTGAAATGTCCAGGCGTGTGTAAATAACCAAGCTCATTTTCATCCAAATGTTAGATGTACTTGTTAGAAAAGGTAAATTTATTGTAAATACCACAAAATCACCAAATTTCTCAAGTTTCAAACTGTTAACGTATTATTCGGGAAAATTAATACTTTCTCAAATGTTTGCCAATAGCTAGAATAAAATTGAAATATTTGTTATAAAAATGACGAAAATTAATGCTCATTTTGTACGTACGTACGTATTTTGGGGATAATGAACATTACGAACAGTGTATTCCTGAAAGTGGGTTTAAAACAGTTGCTGCCAAAAAATTTCCTTTGAAAAGTATACTTGAATAAATTGGACCTGGAACCTTGAAACATTTTACAGTCTAATACGTAGTGCTGACTTTTGTCAAAAATTAAAATCAATCGATAAAGTGTCAAAGAAATGATCAATATTTGTTGCGTCAAAAATTAAGAATCTACAGCAAAATGTCTGAAACAACTGGATGGTGCTGGAAAAAACCTGGAATTTTTGGGAAAAGTAGATGTACTCAAGCATACCAAAACGAATCTTCGACTGGTAAGACTTATTTTCATGGTATATGTATTTTTGTATGTAGATTTTATAATTAACCGAAACAAGTAATCCGAAGCACGGTTAAACCATGCATTATCTAAAACTCATTATCAACTGTGGCATGAGTTGGCTGCACCAATGCTACACCTGATTGATATGGGCTGAAGGTTGAAATGAATCATTAGTACAGGGTTAAACATAATTTGTTAATTTATAATAAGTTCCCTATTGAGGAGAGGACTGAAATGGCATGGAGTAGTCTTGAGTATGTCTTCGTAAGTAATGGCATAAGTCAATCGGTATCCCCAATGACCATGCACATGTCACTCAAAAACACGTTTCAGTCCCCAATTGTAATTTTATTACCTTGTCAACAGTGTGGAGATCTATGTATACATAATTTATGCAACATATTATGCCACAACCTAATAACCCACGGACCTCCTTAACCCAAAAAAATAGTTCAATAATATGTACAAACTGACTGAAAGTCAGTTTGTCTTCAAATAAATACGCTATAAAATTAATCATTTTGTCAAAACCAAAGAAGTTATAATACAAGCTAGAGGTCAAAATACATATATTTATAGACAACATGTTTGTTGTTAAGAATCGTAGACTCGAAGGCTGTAAGGTTGTGCAGTTGAGTAAGAGGCGCAGACTTTTTGGCATGTAATTCTTCAAAATCTTCATTTTGAGTAACCATTCATCGAAAACCAGGGGCCAATCGAAGTATAGCCAAAATAACTAAGTCGTAAGCTTAAATTGTCGAAATTTGGATTTGTGAGCGTGGTGCTTACATATTTTCCATAAACTACCCACTTCAGCAGTAGAATCTGCAATTCAGTAATGATAAAAGTTAAAAAATTCATCATTACTTTTAACTGATGTTGGCATGACGTTTGATCCTTTTTGTAATTTGGTTTTTGTCGATCGAGTCATATTGATAAAGTGTTTTAATATAACAATAATTGTTAATAATATGACGTGCCTGTGGTTATCTGTAATAGTTTGTAGTTTGATATATTATGGCGATCAAGTTTGGTAAAAAAAAAGGTCTGTCAATTCAATTTTTTGCTACAAACTTTGTACTTTATAGGTTTATGGAAATTAATTTAGTTAGATGTATTTGTACTAATTATAACTAAACAGCATCATAGTATACACAAAACAGTTTGCATAGGTATTATGCCTAAATTTTGTACAAGCCTATCCAATATTTATCTACTCCAGGAAGCGAAATAAGTTTATCGGAAATAAGGAAAAACCACCGTGATTTTTAATTCAATTAAGAGTTCTTTTTTCTGTAAAATTCTACTTTTTTACTTTACGGGCATTACGTTTTTCATTCAATTATACTCGCGGCCTTTCTTAATGTTAGGAATTGATTCTCGATATACGAGCCCTGCAAAAAGTTAAGTTGTATCTATATATATAAAACTCAATCATACCCATTTAGAAACTTCCTGGGAAGATCACTGAAGTAGGATCACTTTTGTGGAAAAAGTCTTAATAACTGATCTTATTATCAGAGAATTTTTAACTTTAACGTACAAAAATCCGATTCGGCGGAAATTTGGTACGGGAGTTCTGCACCCACAAAAAGTATGAGAGCCGAAGTGTGGGTTAAAAGTGGCCATTTTCTGACCTGTTAAGATCACTTCTTATTCTCAAGAAAATTTTACTTTTAACGTACAAAAATCTTCATATCGTAACCGATTTTTTTGGAATTCGGTAAAGTGGTTTGGGTGACATAAAGAATAGGTTAGAAAAAGTCTTGACCGAAAATGATTATTTTTTAGATCAATTATGGTCACATTTCAAAACTACTTCACTGGGAATTTCAATTTTAACGTAAAAATAAAGTTCTTGGCTGAAATTTGGTACAGTAGATTGGTTGCTATAAAGAACCGGTTATGCAAAGTTCCAACACAAAAAATGATCATTTTTAGACCCAATAGGATATTTTATAAAAACATTAATCAAATTGAGATGTTAAATTTAACGTCCAAAAATCTCCATTTCATACCTGATTTTGACTGAAATTTTGTAAAAATGATTCTGCTCAATTCTTATTCCCAAGGAAATTTTAGTTTTAACTTAAAAATATTTTTATCGCTTAATCAATTCGAAATTTGGCAGAGGAGTTCCGAACCCACAATAAATACTCTTGGAAAAGGAAATGGAAGTGCCAAAATGAAATAAACTTAGCGTTTGTGTCAATATTTTCCTGATCCAGAACGGGTCTTTACAGCTAGTAACAAATAACAATAAACACGGCCAGTTGCTTCCCCGTCCGCGTCCGTCGATTAGACTATCGACCTCATGAAAGCTGAGTGCTGAGTCTGAGTGATAGCGGATATCATAAAATTTGTCGTAACTAATTCAAGCATTCTCTGATACATTCATCATTTAAATATAAATACGAGATTAAAGATTAGAATTAATGAATGAACACCATACAAAAAGTAATTATTCATGTAGAATTTTAAAATAACAGTCTGATAGTTAACTTTTTTAGCGTTTTGTTTCTCGCTGTAAGACCAGTAATCTGGAATCTGCTTTCACACGTGTATCTCTTGTACCAATGTCTCGTTTCCTGCCTTTCATTTTATAAGTTTGTGTTTCATATCGTGCAGACATCACTTACAGACATCTTACAATTTACAACAGACTTGTGATAGCAGCTAGCACCTTGGATCAAATTTCCTTTACTTGCTGTCTTTCTTTAAATAAAGAAAATCAGTTGCTTCGGTGGTTTCTTTCCAGCTTGTAAATTAATTCATTTGCAATTTTAATTAAAAATGAATAATTTATCTTCTTCGTAGTAAGTAGTGAAAATTTTTATTTCGAAAGGGTGACTGGGCGAGAGTACGTGGGCGACATACGTTGGCGAGAAAGGAATGCTAGATCGGAGATAGTATGCCATTTCACGTTTTCATTTTCCATCCGTATGTATGTTATTACCAGCCGCCTTGTGACAAAGAGATTGCCAATGGCAACTGGCGAACATTCCTACTTTCTTGCTGGAATGAAATTATTGTGATAATTTATAATTCTATATTCTTTTAAACGATTTTGGTGTAAGATTGACTACCATCACCATACCAAGTTGAAATGTTGCTACGGAATATTAACAAGTTGCCCATGTACCGACATGGTGCAAGAAGAAATATGCACGTATATATGAGTTGGAAAACCGAAGATGTATAAAATATGCTTTCTTTAGAGCTTATTCCGTCCCTCATATTGTTGCATGGTTTCCACGAAGAAAGACATATAGCCCTAAAAGCGACGCCACATAGGGTTGAAGGAACTTTCTTTGGCACTTTCGGATACGCTGAATACGATAATGTTATCCATTTCAATTTCTGACGAAAATCGGCAAACAAAAATAAAATCCTCATTTAAACGATAAGAAGAGTTGCCAAGATCTCGGTCGATTATCGAGGATTTCGTTTTCTTAGCTGATTCTTGTCAGAAATTGACGCGGCTTATTAACTTTTGTATGCGAAGCATATGAACAAAAGTTATTGGTTTTATCATCATGCCTGTGTGTTAGTATGTATACACTACTCCTCCTAAACTACGCAAACAAAGCAATTGACTCCAAACTTGGCACACATGCATTACAAGTCAATAGCTTCACTGATTCTGATTTTGAGTCAAATCGGACAACGGCAACCGTTTCCGTTACAACTTCAAAATTTTCATATAGGACAGGCAATATATCATTCGAGTCGTCTAACCCAAAACTCATCGCATATAAAAGTTTTCTTTACTGTTCACAGCAGTCTTGTTGAAATGGATAATAACCAAAATTCAAAGTTTCTTGTTACCTACAAGAAGCGTTGGCATCTATGCTATCTGTGCTATCGAGAAGTATATTAAATAGCGGAAAACATAATTAGATCGACCGTTACACAACCGTGCGCCTTAGCTTCCTGCGAGTGGAGTAGTTCAAAGTACAACCTCTTTAGCGCTGAGCGGCAAACGCTGCTAGCGCTATAATTGCAAAGTTGAAACGAGTAAAAGTTCAATATGGAGGTACTATACGTGACTACGGTACCATCTACTACATATAAATTGAGACAAAAATTAAAAATATTAAGTCGATGACACTTGTTATCCACGCATCAACACCGTGATATTAAAGTTCACTTGAAATTTGTATAAACGGCATAATAAATTTGACAAACAGTGAGCCTTTCACATGATGTATTATGCAGCAACTCTGACTTAAACGGTAAAGCGTCTAAAATTTCTTTGTTTTTGATTTTTAATAATGAGTTTTGCCTCAATTTATATGTAGTAGATGGCACATAGTACCGTGCCTCCATACATATAAAGATACAAGATAGTCGGCGGGGATCGGGATCTTTCTTTGATCAATGCAACTGTTTTGTGCCGTGGTTATAATGCTGATTTCACTATACTTTTCGCTTACCACGTTTTCATCACCTCATTTTTTCGTTGCCATTTCTGAAGGGTGAATGTTATAATCGTCCATTTATAAAGTTTATAAATAAGTATATAGATTAGATCTTCAACCTTTCATCGGATTGATCGTAGCAGTTTTTGTCAGTTGCCATTCTGACGACACATTTAGGTGTCCCAATATATAATTTTACAGCAAGGAGGATTTTAATCCTTTTTTTGCTTAAACACTTGCTTTATTAAATCCTCAAAGGAATACTTTTTTGTCTAGCGCAGCCTTAAAGCGGTAAGTTTCATGCTAATAAGCGGTAACTGTAGCTTATCAAACTTGTGTAGAAAGTTTATGCATACGTATTTACTTAACACAATCAATATTAATTGTATGCCAAGGACATACATAAATACAGCGTTTGTGTTGTACCTAACTGCTATTTTTTGTAATTAATCCCATCTCGGAAGCTACGGTACATGCTATCTTTCTATTTAACTTTTTTCGACAGCTTCATTTTGAAAATCCAACGAATGGATAGCATTAATGATTTTACTGTTGTAAATGAGTAAGCTTGCCTAACCTACTTCGAAATTGTGGCTATAATGAAATCTTTATTTTAAAAAATCCTTGTATTGTGAGGGAAAGGGCTAAAGTGTGCAACGTGTTCACTTACTTCATTATTTAGAAGATGGAATTTATTTTGTACGTATTAATTAGTTTTAATACATATATTTAGAAATATTGCATATAAAGGTATGCACCAACTGCAAATGATGAGTTCAGTTTTACAAAATGTATCCAAATGTAATTGAAGGTATAGCACAAACTTATGCCTTCTGTTTGTGATTTTGAGGTTTACTTGGTGGAAAGGTATCTAAAATATTATCACATACACAAACAGCTAAAGGGATAAAACAGTTTTCAAATAAATAACTCGAGTTTTAGATTAACCTGAAATTTGATAGCAGTTTACCAATCTGTCGTTTGCATACCTTAAATGGAAATTGGTTTGACTTAATACAATGAACCGCAAAAAATCTTAGTGTCCCACTATGTTATGTACAGGATTAGGGAAAGTAAAAACTGTTCTGTGTTTAGTTCTGTGTCCCATTCCCGTGTCCGTATTTTAATGAATTATAAATGCGGGTAACGCAAACGTTACGTTACGTTTGAAAGAGTGAGAAACGGAAACGTTTTTTAAATTGTGTACATCTGCTGAAGTTAGTCGATGAGTGGGGCGGACGGGGCCGGTGACCACTAAATTTGTGTGATAATAATGACCATGTAATAATAAGATGGTGTTCCGTTGTTTGTAATCTGCTTGGCCTGCCTGCGTATCTATGTACCTAACTACACTATCTAATATCCTTTTGATTGCTCTAAAGATATTACAATGGAAAGCAACAAACCGTTCCCTAGTGGATTCTTTAGGCGTTCAACCAGCGACTAGCCTAAGCCCACTATATAAGCTCCCGTGGTTGTCAATCTTGCAAACATCACGTCTGCATTAGTATGCATGCATAGTTTCATATAGTAAGCAAGCAAAATTATACAATGTAAAGAGGATTTCCTCCCTGACTTTTTCTTTCTTCTTGCTTATTTGGTCACCACCAACAACTGACAGGCTTGTGTGTCTTATAGGAAAAGTACAAGTAGGAAAAGAGACATAAAAAGTTGAACAGAATCCTCTTTACTTTTCCCCGGGCATCTCTAGAACCGAAATTCTAAATTCTATAGTTCCACTACAACAGCTTGAACAGGTAGGAAAATCTCTTAAAAAATACTCAAAGTCGAAGTGTATTGTGCAAATGAGCCAACATCAGCGTTTTTTCTTATTGTTCTCTTCCTCTCTCTCTCCCTCCTACTCTCTCCACAGGCCTTCCGGCTCTATACATGGACACTTGAGTGATATTAAGCTCTATGTGCATTACTATTTAGATTCGTGTGATCTACTATAACCCTTTGTGTATAGGTATGCACCTTTGTTTCCTGTAAACTATACTTTTTGCTTTACACACATGACTACATACGTTTTATTTTCCTTCCGATACCTTTTGTTATACTTGAAGCATTTTTTTCTTCCTCTACTTTTCATAAAGTTGTGCTGAAAATGTTTTCCATCATATTTCATGCCATTTCACTCATTAGCGTAATGGCTCCATGCTCAAGTTTGTTTGCTACCTCAAATATATCACGTAGAGAGATGAACCCCTCTTTGTAAATCCAGTAGTCACTCATCGTCATCATCCTCACTAACTACTAACACACTTGTTAAAGTTTGAATGATGCATACAAAAATGCACGTACATATATTATTAAAATGCTACTTTGCTATATTGCTGTTTATTGTAGTAGCCGTGCGGCACACTGCTGTTTATTACACCAACAAGATGCTGGTAGGAGATCTGTTGTTGGTATATCAAAGAGTAAGTGAAAGTGGATTGTGTATTACTGCCCTTCTATGTACCTCTGTGGTGGTAAAAATGCTTCAAAACATCAGTGAAGTGGCTGAAACTTTGCAGACACTATATAAACCAAGATAGGGAAAATGGTTTCTGTCGATGATGTTGGCATTAGCACGGTTTTCATCTTTGTTCGGAAAGATTTCGAGGTACCCTACATTTGTCAATTTTCTTCCCATGCACATTTCTACGTTTGCATTTTCTACATTCTGTCCCTGCCGCTGTGACACATTATCGTCTATTGTGGGGAATGAAAGTCTGCCGCTGGTACATTGCTCAGAGTGCCAAAACTGATTCTAAACGTACGCAACTTTTTCTCACAGCGAGAGTGTTTCGCAGCAAATCCCATTTTAAAGGAAATTGACAAAACAATGAAAAAGTAATGTTTACTATGACAAAATCTTATGAAATACAGTGAAGTTTATTGTTACTTTTGTTGGAATATGGAATTTTATTCCACACACCATTTGTACCTACATAAGTTTTAGTTGCTACATTATTTGGTTTGGTCAAGTATGTACTTATGCTTATAAGGGAAATTTGCGTATATCTCTTGCTTACACTGTGTCAATAAGTTACACACACAAGGCAGCTTTCTAACTCTAAGTTGAGTTGAGTAAATAAACTGCTTACTGTTACTAAGCTAATAATGCGTTATGTTGAAATATAAAATTGTTACAAAATAAAGCCGCTGTTTACCTGCAAGAATAAAAAATACCTTTAAGGAACAAGAAAATGTTCGTTCTCTTCGGTAAACCCTTTAGACTGTGCCGTCATGTCATAAATAACATAATGTACAATATAATTATTCTCAAAATACTACTTCTGCTTACATCTCCATGTAAATTGATTATCCTTAAAATCAATGTAGTTTTAACGTTTTCGTTTCAGCAGTATGAAATACAATGTGAAGGGGTGTGACTAGCTCATACTGAAGGTCAATCCAAGAACGTACATGGCTGCGAGCAACGTCACAGACAGACGGACAAACGTACTCAATTCAATATTGCAGTGAATGTTTAGCTGCTACTGTTTAGCTGTTTAGCTAATGAGCTAATATTGTGGCACAAATCCTAGAAACGTACATATAATTGGAGTGAAGGAACAATAAACAATCTGTGAAATTATTTTTACATATGTGTCAGGTATGTGCCCACCTGTCTGGGACGGATTTCTATGTTGGCCCCCAACTAATTCTGGAGCCGTGGTTCAGCTTCAATGCCCGCGAAAACCTGGAAACGACGTCACAAGTAAGTACACACTACGTAATTTTTATTGCTTTGGCAACGTAAGCAACTGTATTTATGCAAAGGGGCGAAATATGCATAAAGTAAAAGCATACTTATATTTCTATACAAAATGACGTATATAAGTTATTAGGTATAAAAACCACATCAAAAAACTAAAGACTTTCTTTTTATTGTACATTACATTATGAATGAATGGACTAGTACCACTCATTAACAACTAGGTCGTTCTGTTCTTCCCTCGCATTACTTTCTCCTATTGAGTGCTCACAGCTGGTGAAAATTGCTAAATCATATTTTTTATTTCATTACATTGAGTCTATTACTCTCTCTCTCTCTCTCTCTCTCTTTCTTGAAACATGACTGGAGCAAGTTTTGGTATATATATATATTTACTGAAGCGAATAAACAATTTATGAACAAGAGCAGAGCAGTACGGTTTTTAATTAATTTTATATAAATCATTTAAGCTGCAATACTTAAACTAGTATTGTTTCATAAATTTTTAATAAAACATCTTTAAATATACTTTTAAGTATAAAATTTACTTTTTCACTTTTACAATCTGTTTAAGTAAAAGCTGAGCCCATATGGCTTGCAGCTGAATTTACCATGCTTTGATGCTTGACGTTGTCTTTAAAAGTTAGGTCGTGCTAACATCAGTAGCAAAAATGAAAAAAGTACCACATGCAAACTAGAGCAACAAGGATAGAGCGAGCGGAAATTATAAAACTTTTAAGGACACTGATTGCAGATAAATATTATGCATGTTGTTGGGGAACTTACTTTGTAAATTTCAATTTAAGTTTCTTAATACTAAATTTATAAGTTAAATCCCAAGACCCGCAAAAACGAAATAGTTCTGTACTGTACTGTATAAGGTAAGAACTGTTAAGCAGCGGAAACTTATACATGGATCGACGAATTTTTGCAACTTTTTTAACCCTTGTATCAACCAAATTGTCAACACGAACAACTTCCCTAAAGCCAATGGCCATGTATCTAGCGTCAACTTTATTACCCTTGTTTGGTGCAGTATGAATTTATTATACAATTTTTTCAAATCCCTGACTACTGCATTTCAGAACTGGCATTTAGAATATGCCAGCCAAATGGAACCTGGGGCCAAAATCCTAGTAAAACAATCTTTTCTGATGCTGGATGGTCAAATTACCAACCTTGTTTTAATAACTACACGCTTGACCTAATGAGACGACTATTGGGATCCAGTAATTCAACCGAAGAACTTTTGGTGAGCAAAGTTATTATACACCTTTGATACGTTTAAGTTAAATTTCCATGTAGTTTTTTATGGTTAATACGCATTAAAGTAAGGAATGCAATGGTTATTTAGGATTTCCCAAATCTTTTGGAGTTTTATAAACTTTCCCTGGTATTGTAGGTAATTACGAAACGAAGAAATTTTATAAACTAAAAATATAAAATGGAATTACCAATTACCATTCGATCGAATGTTTAAAAATAACTTAGAAATTGAAATGCTTGCATTTTTACATATATGTACTACGTACTATGTTAAAAAATGCAGCCATGCTCTCTGTAATNTATGTACTACGTACTATGTTAAAAAATGCAGCCATGCTCTCTGTAATAGAGATAGCTAATAGATTCCTGCAAATTCAAGAAGGCAGCAGTAGAGTTTTGTACTTTACTTTACACATGTTTGCATATGATCATAAATGACGATGCCTTTCTCAATCAGTATTTGTTGCGAACGATTTAAAAGTTTGAAGATGTTTGAAAAGATGTTAAGTAAATTACTGTAAATAACAATATTGTCACTAAATATGTACATCATAGTGTAAGAAAATATTGAATCATTAATTTCATTCAGAGTAAAACCAGTATCGCGGCTCACACAAGGATTCTGGAAATGATTGGTCTGATTTTTTCAGCACTGTCCCTAATTTTGGCTCTCATTATATTTGGTCGTTTCAGGTAAGTCAAAAGTTTAAAGCAGGACAGTTTTATCAATTTCTGCACATATTTTAATCATTCCATTGAAAACTACGCGCTAAAAAATCCTCCTTTGTGAATATTAGCAAGTATTAAAATTCAAAATGGTCATGGTATAGCTCCGCGTCTGTAAAAGCGGCCTATGATCATGATCATTACTACCCTATGTATGTAATATATTCAATCAATAAAGATTTAACGGTAAAATATTTATAGGAAAGTTATGTAACAAACGATATAACAGCCCACATGCTTTAGATTTATATTCTGCTGCGAACTTGTTCATTGTCATCATTCATTTAGTGTCAACTAGGTATCTACAAAATCCAAACTAACACGTGCTTTCACCTTCTTTATTTGTAAAACATCGATTTTTTGAATGCTCAATAGGTAAAGAAAGTTCATCATAACCTGCGCATAATAAGAAATGTGACAGATAACTATGGTCGCAGCCGTTGGTAAAAAAACATGCTTACCATTTCTCAATGCGAAATAAACTAAAAATTTAGTTATAAACGTGTACACTGTTGTTAATAAAAAAGGTACTTTCGTGGCTTTGCTTTCTCCACCTAGTGTGAGCTCCAAAAATCGGTGTTTTAAAAATGCATCTGGTGAAAGTCCACATTATCTTAGTTTTACACTGTGGTATTTTGTTGCAAGAAACTTTGATATCTTGGGTTTATGTATAACTTCTGTTGATACTAAATGGACCGACTAGTTTCACAACAGGATAGTATTTAAAAAATATAATTGACAATACATACGTAGTTTCACCTTCATCTGTTAAAAAGCAGATAGTGAAAAGGTTTGCTTTAGCAAATTATATATTGCGTGTATTGCATAGAGAAGAAAGGAAATGCTAGAGGAAACCTAAACTAAAAACTTACTCAACATGACAACGAAAAATTCAAAAAATTGTTATATACGTTGATAGCTAGCCGTCTGCTAGTCGAGCTATGTATCATATCGGTTACTCGCCGTGCCACATAAGACCTCGTCCGAGCCTTAAGGCCATTAGTCATAGCTTTTGGCGAAAACATAATTTCAAAATTCATTTTTGTGACTACGACCGGACACGAATAAGCAAATTTTTATACTATCCGTCAAACTTATCGTAAATGAATTTTACTGAAGTTCATTTTTTATTTTAAAATCGGTTATGTTGTGCATTTTAAAACTTCCATTGGTTTGGAAAATTGTAAGTCCGATTTTACACTTAATACTGTCAAGCTGTTATAATAATCATACCATGACCTTAATATAGTGTAGGTGAAAGTAACATTGACATAAATATAATTACATTATTAAAAGTATATTTTTTGTATGTACTAACGTGTGATATAAATGGCTACAGAAATCTATGGAACAACCGGACTCGCATCCACATAAACCTATTCATAGCAATGACCATTCAAGTACTGGTCCGGCTTATCTTATACATTGATCAATATGTGGACCAATACTAACGTGTGATATAATGGCTACAGAAATCTATGGAACAACCGGACTCGCATCCACATAAACCTATTCATAGCAATGACCATTCAAGTACTGGTCCGGCTTATCTTATACATTGATCAATATGTGGACCAGAAACTGGACTTTGAGTGTTATACTCTTCAACGAATGGTAATTATTAGACTACATATTATGTATTATTATTTCATCTTTGCGCACAGCTGCATTTACTTAATAGGCAACTCTTGATTGAAAAAGTTGGGTTGGTTAAACACATTAATCCCTTATAATTCAAAATTAATAAACTTGCTGAAATGAGGTCATTAAGTATTTCTGAATGAAACAGTTGGTCGTGGAGTACTAGGTAGGGGTCTCATTGTTATAGTTCTCATAAAAGTAACCCACGCTCATTTTATCAGTTCTTCGTTCTTCATTAGTATTGTGTCAGATGAACAGAAAAAAATATTTTGCCTGGTTGCATTTGGTGCAGCCAGTTCACTGATTACACTAAAAATTAACTTGTCAGATTGAGAGAAAATAAATACAAAGTAAGTATAGTAAAGTAAACCCACTCAAAATATGAATAAAATGAATGTACGGTATGCAAAATGGATGTCTAACAACGATTTTATACAACACGTTGTGCTTAGAAATCGTTTGTACGGTGACTCAACACTCAACCGATTCCAAAATTTAGAAAAACTGAGAGAGACTTTTCTATTAATTAATAGATAATTAGACTATTCGATCCACATGAATTTTACGAAATGCAGATAAGCAGGACTAAGCGTCCTTACCATTCAAATGATGTCGAAAAGTATCTCTCTGACTTTGTAAGTAGTAATGGTAGTAATGGTGATGATAAATTCTGCCATATTCTTAATGAATACTTTCCCTTAGGTAAGGAGTCTCCTTTCCTAAGCTCCCATTTAAAATGTATGGAGCAAAATTGGTCTCCATAGAATTTAAACC
>JAHZNB010001182.1:0-10474 GCA_027744295.1 Callyntrura guangdongensis
TAGATAGTTTGTATAAAAAAAACTTTTACTATTTCATCATCATCATTATCGACATCATTTTATCAGCTACCACATTACCCATCCAATCCACTTGACTTCCTTTAGAGAAAAAAACTGGCCTGATTCGGTTGAGCTTTTTATTTAAAAATCGGTGACGCTGCAGCAGCAGCCAGAGAGAAACGGCAAATGCTACCACCACTACTATTACAGCAGTGAAATAAATACAATAATGATTACAATGGATCGTCGTCCGTTCGTCCGTCCGCGTTCTTAGGAAATGGCCATCAGAGAAAAAGGAATACACTATTACTTCTTGGCTCTTGGCGTAATAATGGGAGAAGAAGACGCGTTAGAGAAAAAAAATGGTGTTGATGCCCTGTGGTCTGGTTTCGTTAAGACCATCTTGCTTTTATAATGGTAGTACAACAACACTTGCACAACACTGATATTGCAAGAAAAACGACCTTTGTTGTAGGTACCCTTTTGCATTGTGTTACTGCCACATGCAAATAAATTATTGGTAACAAAATACGCAAACACAACATGAAATTATGTAAATTATTCCTCTCTCGTAGAGGAAACGTAGAATCAACCCCTCTAACACACCTTTGTAATTTGTGGATTTACTGAATCCATCCACCTATTTCTCTTCTGTTTTTTTCATTATATCATGCTTGTACTACGGCTGCTGATGATGATGATGGTAATTTATTAGGCTGTATCATTATTATTACGTAGGCAAGACATACTACATTTTTTAAAGTCAAGAACACATTTTAGAACATGTCGCTGGCTCGGGTTCAACAAAATAAATAATAAAGTGCGCTTGTTCTTAAGGGATAATAATAATAAACGCTGATGACGACGGCAATCAAAAAGAGTTTTTTTTAACATAGCTGAGCTGCTTTTTGTTGCACATGTTGTACCACATATTTTTTCGCCTTCAGCAGCCACCGCGAGCCACCTCGACAAAGTGTGTACTTGGCTGCATGGCTACAGCTACCACCACTTATTCTCAATATTCGATTGTTTTCAGGCCGTAAAAAGTAGAAAATGGTGACTAAGGTGAATGGCCAACATGTAGATCCCGTCGTCGTTGTCGTTCTTCTCCTCCTTGTTGCCTCCCCTCCGCCGATCTTGATTTTTTCTTCTTCTTCTTTTCAATTATGATAATAATTCCCTGCACATCATCCTCACCATCAAGCGCGTGTGTTGTGTGTACTTTTCTGTTGATAGCACATTTTTAGTGGTCTGATCTTCTTCACACCCATCCCATACGGTGGTGTGGTGGTGCCGGTTTGACTATCTCTCTCTCTCTCTCCCTCTGATACAGTCATTGGTTCAGTCAGTATCTGTGTCTTTGTAACACTTCCGAAACCCATTAAATGAGAAAGAAAGGAGGATGAAGATGATCATGATGATCATGTCGATGCTGCTGTTGTTGATGATTATTATGATGATGACGATGCAACGTGCTTTTGTTGTGGATGCTGTGCAGTACAATATTTGTATCTGTTACATACATAATATGTATTACGTGTGCATGATGCATGACTGCACGTATCGTCGTCATCCTTTTTGATTATTTGAATCTTTTGGGGAAGCTACCACAAGGAGCTCTGCCTCGTCAGTGAAATGGTAGCTGTGCTGTTGTGTGTAAAGACGAGGTCAGATGATATGATGATGATGATAAAGTTCCTTCGCTGTTCTTTCTCTCTTATCTTCGTTACACAATAAAATGCAATCTGCTATACAACAAAGTGGTGTGCTGAGAAGGATGCTGCTACTGATGATGGTGATGATGAGAAGAATGGGAAGTTGACGATGATAATGAGTTGCTATACAGTACACTGGGGTAAATCTAGGACTTTGAAGTATGGTGTGTGTGTGCATTTCGCATTGTCCTGCTACCTACGGACGATGATGATGGTTTGATCTGATCTCAGGTTATTTACCCTGTTACCTAAATACGTGTACTCTCATTTTGATTCTTTTTATTACTATTTTTTGCTGTTCCACTCAACTGTCATCATCATCATGATACTCATCATGATTATCGCAGCGTATAAACAACATCCTCCTCCTATTCTTACCTGCCTGCCAGAGTGCCTGGATTTTTGTGGTTGTATTTAAATTGAATTCATTTCCTACCTTTTTTCTTTCCTTCTTTCTTCTTGTCATTCTCATTTCAATTGAATTCAAATTTTTAATGGTCCCACACGACTAACAATAGCTGGAGGTAGTTAGGTCACTTACCTACATACTTAAGCTGCTCAAAAGAAAGATGCTGTTGTCTCCCGTGTACCCACCTACATCCTGTCAAATGGCGAGGATGATAAACAAACCTTCCATTCAAACGGTCCATCTCATGTTGAAGCTTTGGGGTTTTTCTCGTTGTTCTTATAAAAAGAGGGTTAATGACTGATATCAATTTGATCAAACACCGCCAGCCCACCACCGCTCAACAAGGCTGATAGAGACAATAATGACAAAATAAATAATTGACTGGTGTTATCATCAATAACCACTGCACTGCTTTGAGCTTAACAGATTACTTTATATATGCAATGCATTTACTCACGAATATATTCATGTCAGGTATGCCTTGTTCAATGTACACACTTGTACCCAGTTGTCGCCCTATTATCACCAGGTCAAAATCAATACGATTTAAACTAGCCTGATCATCACATTGATGGACGAATCAACCAATTAATCGCATTTGAAATGAAACTTCGTGAGACACCCATTACCACGAAGCACATCTCCTTTTTTCAGTTCACGCTCCTAGCCTCTCGTTGTCGTCGTCGTCGTCCCCACAGTTTATTAGGTATTTGTAGAATTCATTGAACTCATATTAATAACCATCTCATCGGCAAAAATGCAAACCAGCATCTCCACACAGCCACAACAGTAGTAGCACTATAATCTTGTATGCGAGCTTTTTTTTTCAAGTAAAAATATATGTGTGTGTACGTACTTAAATTACTGGTCGTTTTTACCACCGACTGCTGACGCTGGTGGCAGTGGTACTGTCAGTGCATTGCATGCAAAAATAGTTATTCTACGATCATCATCAACATCATCATCGAACCAACCAGTCAGTCACCAGTAGCATCGAGAGAGAATAACCACATTAACTCATTCGTGCTCATTAGCATTCATTATTTTTTATCTGTCATTATATTATTATGATTATTACGCGAGCGTTGCTGCTGCTGCAACACTAACAGGCTACAGGCTACCACGCAATATTTTTGTAACAGAACATGTTATGGGGTTTCAAGACGAGGATTATGATGATGATAATCTGTGAGAGATGTGAAGAAAAGCTGAAGAAGAAAAAAAAATCTTCTGACGGGGAGGATGAATGGCCGTTGTCTCCCCCATGCTGACTATGACACCAAGCGAGAAGATTATATTACTAAGCCAGTAGTCATATTTCTCTTTCCCCTCTGCATCTCTTTTCTAGTTAACCAGAATATTTCACGTTTTTTTTTTGGGTTTTTTTTAAAGAACTAGTATAGAAACAAGGTTTTTGCATCTTGGCATATAGTGAAATAAGCAAGTAAAGCTGTTATTTAAGTAATTTGGTTTATTAAGGTAATAACGTGAGATGCTACTTGGCTTCCCATTTTCAAAGATGAACACAGTGATAATACGGTCAGCATATACTAGTAAAAGCTCATATACACAACTTGTGTGCACACATACACACCGGCATAATATTTCATCATAATTTATTTCGCTAGGTAGATTAAGCGTGCATGATGATGACGTGATTTGACAATACTTTTGTACGATTTTTTTTTGCAGGCAAGCAAACAACACACTGTGGGCATTGTCTATACGTCTTTTCTCCTCTTTACCTTTTGCGCTTCGTGTGCCAGACCGTTTTACTGTTTTCATTATGATTGTTATGTAAAATATATTAAAGAAACGACAGGCATAATAGACAACGAACTAGAACAAAGTTAGGGAGAATTAGTATGCTGCGGCTTCAAGCTAACCAACATTGTCTCTAAGCGTATTATCATGTCATTCAGTCAGTGTAGTCACTAGTCAGTCAAAAAAAAAGACAGTGGAGCGAACGAAACGACAAAATGAAAGGAGAAAAGATGAAAAGGGGAGGATGTATGCTAAAGTGCTTGTCATTTTGTAAAATTTCAACTACGCATTTGTATGTATCTGCATTTTGCATTACATTGTGTGTTCCTTGTTCGCGACGGGACCGCCGTCCGATTAGCAAAGTTAGGTTGCTCTAATCAGTATTCAATTTTTGCCGACAGCAACGCAGCGTCGTCCTTTTCTCTTGTTTGGTTTACTTTGTACGTCAAACCAAATACAAAAGAAAAAATATGGTCTCTCTAGTCTAGTCCAATCGACATTGTTTCACGTAGGAAGTTTGTAAGCTGTACTTCTACTTCATGGATTACTACAACCACTTCAAACTCCATTCCTGTTTATTCGATTTGTTCATTTTCGAAGAATAGATTTTAGTTTATTGTGTTGGTAGAACAGTTTAAATCTGCTAGTATTGCTATTGTTCTCGGGAACATGGAGAGTTTAGTAGGATTGCAGAAATGGTTGTTTGTATTTTTCAGCTGATTTGTGAAGGGTAAAAAAAATTATTTTCAAGGTTCATAATAAATGTCAGTCATTTAGGTACTTGCGTGCTTCTACATATAAGGCGGATAAAAATGACCATTTTGTGAATGCCTTTACCTCTCTCTGGTGGATTGTCTGGACTTGACTGAAGTGTGGACACGCTGTTACTGATGTGGTGTGTGACATGTAAATAAATCCGATTTGTAGCAATTTTCATGGTCAATGTCATTATCATCTAGAGAACATCATAACCAGAGCCATTATACATCCTCCTCTTGTGTGTTCATTCATGTATTTTCCTACTCGTGTCGTAACTCGTATTCTCTTGTGTGCAATAGCGATGATGATGATGATGATGCTATGATACACTTGAGTCAAGTACAGTGAACAATATAGTGTGACAGCTATACACGAACACAACAAAATTTTCGTTTTTCCATATTTACAACTTTGGAACGCTCAGTGACAGATAAGAGGGGTATCATCATGGAGGCAAGTCAACGGACTTAAAAGTGACTGGATTGCACAAACAACTTCGCAAAAGCTCGCAGAATTTACATTGATTTGGAATGATGATGATTCATACTATTACGATGTAAACAGGGGAAGTTTGTGCCACGATTTTCCATGTAATGTTGTTATTCTCTGCCTATTTTCTCCAATCTTATGCAAAACCTTTTCACATGCCTGATTGTCACAGTCACGTCCTACACGCTTATCAGCAAGGAGGATGCTTAAACTTGATAAAAAGTGATGTTTTTACGATGACGAATGACTTGTTTAGTTTTAAATTATTTTTATTACAGAACGTAATAATAAACTGAAGATGAAATGATTTAGCACATTAGTATCGCGAAGTAAAAAAAAGGAGGATGCTTAAACTTGATAAAAAGCGATGTTTTTACGATGACGAATGACTTGTTTAGTTTTAAATTATTTTTATTACAGAACGTAATAATAAACTGAAGATGAAATGATTTAGCACATTAGTATCGCGAAGTAAAAAAACAACCAAAAATCAAAATAGGTCTAAATGTAGCATTTCGTTAACTTTTATAAAACAAATTTAATTGACTTACATAGACATCAATTTTAAACCAGAAGAAAGGCCAACCTAATACTTCATTGAACTGTATTATTACAGGAATTAATGTAAACGGCATTTTAACGCATCTAAGTTTATCTTCCGTTTTTTGGAAAAATATCGTGAAATATGTAACATGAGTTTCCAACCTATTTTTTAAAGCTCTTTTGAATAAATAAATGAGTGGGAACATGTGTTATAGAGTGTTCTTAGTGCAGTGGCTTTGTACATTTCAAATTATGACACAACATGACCTCCCATAGTGAGGTACAACGCTATTGACCTTGTGTACTTCTCTCTCACTCTCTACCTCATCAGCCACATCATACTCAACGAAAAAGACATAAACGATGAACTTTTTACGACAAAAAATATATATGCGCTGATCTTATGTAAACCAACTAATTGTTCTTAGGTATTTTGTACATGCACGTCCTTTTTCTCCCTTGTTATTCGGCATTGCGTCATTTGGTTGATGTTATTCTCCTCGTAACTGATGTACAATGGAACATATAAATTACATGGACACTGCCATATAATTTATTAAAATTACTACTAAAATATAAAGCGTTATATAATAATATTCATGTATGTGTATAATTAGTTTTTGTGCACTTTTACAAAGTAACGAACAAATTCAAGGATGACCTTTACATTAATTACCACTTAATTAAGGTATATAATCCACTCAGATTAATGCCCCCACTTCGTCATCCATTTCATATAAAACACTCACGGTCACATATTTTTAATAGAGCAGTAAAGAGTGAAGAGACACTAATTTTATGCAAACATTCAGAACTTTTACTTTTTTCCTGTAGGAGGACCAAATGAGATTATGAGAAGGAAAGAAGGAGAAAAAGTAACATTTTGTGTGTCGTATATTTTACACTGCCAACAGACCAGACCAACCCTGAAATAGAAATGGCAACAAGGTACAAAGCGTGAAATTTTTGCATGTTTACCGGTGCATCTTTTCTATTTTGTTGACGCTTTTTGAAGACACTTTTTCATGGCTTGTTTTGTTGGTATATGTCTATGTAGCAGTTATATGCTCTGCAGTACGGGGTGACATGAAATGATGCACATGTTGTTTCCCCTGGTGACTCACTCAACGCCACACAGTTTCCAATGCATTTCCAATCCTCCTCGCTCAGCTATATATTATTATTATTATATACAGTGAACATTGAACTTGGCACGGTCCTCCGCACACACATCATCATCATCCTCCGCAAGATGCACTTGGAGAAAAACGGATGGCGCATTGGCATAGCGTGACGCATACAAGAAATAAATAAGAATGCATGTACATAATACGTATAGTATGAACGTTTGTAGAGAGATAAAAGATAAGCAATGTTTTTACCGCAAATAAATTTCACGTTAAAAATTACGCTACGCTGGCATCCTGCATCATCATTACTTCCATCCTGCCAGCAGTAGTACACTGAACTATAATTGGATTTTTCAGGATTTTCATAATAACTCTCAAAGGATAACTTTATCTCTCTCTCCATCTCTCTCTCTCTGCTCTGGACTGACACTGACCTAGCGTTGTTCTCAGAGTGGGGAGCAGCATCGGTGATTAACTTTTATAAATATCGGCCGGCGGTGGTGGTGGTGATATAAGAAAAATTATTTTTCCTAAGAAATAGGTAGTCAATTATCTCTGTGGTAATCCTTTTCTTTACCAGTGAACCGGAGAGATACTCTAGACGCATGCGAAAGCCAATCATTATGACTGGATGCATTTAGGTACATGTTTTTTTTTGTTGCTTCTCGGTAATATTTATTCAACCGGTTCGCAGTTGTATTAACCGTAGTAGTAAAGTAGTTGGATCGTGAAGGTGATTATACTTTTCCAGTTTTTTTCTGTTTTTTTTTCTCTGTGTGCTTCTTTTTTGCTTACGTTAGACACTATATCTACAAGTCCAGCTATATTTCCCTCAGATGAACGTTTCTTTTCTCGGCTGGTTATCTATATCTATCATGATGATGATAATACTGGGCTCATTGTTAACTTGACGTATTACGTATATAAATGTAAAGGCAAGTTAATGTATACATACATAATATATATAAAATTAGTAGGCATCTCTGACAACTGACTACCTATGGGTGCGGTAGGTACAGTGTGTGAAGCACATAACATAAAAAATGGCCCAGCATTATCATCATTCTCCGACTTGGCCGGTGAAGTTGTACTACAGCAGCCGGAGCAATAGCAGTGCAGTGGCAGTCACAAAGAAGAGTGAGAAGCACCCAAATAGTCAATTCAAGAAAATCCAGGTTACTGACCGCATTCCCATTTTCCATTCTCTCTTGACTCGTTGACTCCCTATCTCTCTCTTTGGAGAAAAAAAAATCTTCGTGATCATGAATGATTTCATGGGAATTTTTTATTCTTGGCAAGTTAGCAATGAATGTTATCATCGTCGTCATCATTTTGATTCTCTACAACTACAACTACTGCTGCTATTTGCTACAACCACTTGGAATGCTTAACGTGGCGTTTTGTATAGACGAACGCAAGTGTCGCTGCCCTCTCTCTCCCTCTCTCTCTCTCTCGCAGTCCTCGTATCTGCAATGCACTTTTAGTGCTAGTCTCTCGGGAAAATATGCAGAGACTTTAAAAAAATATACAAAACACGTTGCTTGACTTACTGGATAATAAAAGGAAACTAACAATTACATTAATGATACCATTTTCTCAAGTAGATACAAAGTTCATTAATTCTTTTTATCTAGGAAACTCATGGCGGAGATGTAGACAGTTAGGTATTCAAATTAGGTAGATGGTTTTAAACAGCCAACAAACAAAATGGAATTGACAAGGCCAGCAGTTGGATGAGCCGTACAATTTGTTACAATCTTGCGAAAGAAAAGAAAGCACGAGGTTTTCAAATGGACGCCACGTGATAACAAAAAAATCTAAAAGCTACTATTGTAGTTAACATTAGGAAATTATTACTAACAGTTGGGTTAGTAAAAACACAGTCAGCGGAGAGAAACCCTCTATAAAAATTATGTCTTCTGTAAATAGATATTCTTCGACGACAATTATTTTATTTTTAAACTAATCAATGCTACAAACATATCAGTTGATACTTCGCCTGGCTAATTAGTGGCGCTAGTTTTATGACTCATTACCAGTTTATGACTTCATCGTCAGAAAATTATCATTTTCTCTCTTCCTGTTTTTCTCAATAGACATTACAGCCGGCAACGTGAATGCGAGGCAAGAGGTTTGTATTTTGCTCAAATTGCTACTGAACTACTGCCTTAATCCGATTCTTTTTTTCGTCTCGGATGAATGCCGGATGGTCTTTTCCTTTTCTTACATCGTTTTTCGCTATGATGATAACAACCTTATACTTTCGGCTTGGTCGTATGGTTGTACTTGTGCATTGCATACTCGTGCACAATACTCAAATAAATTTTGCATCTTACCATTGCGCCGCGCTCGATTGCTCTCCGTGTATCATTGTCCACACGGAGTGTGCGCACTACTGCTCAGCGTGTACCTCGAAACTTTCCGAGTGCAATTTTGTTAAGTGATTTTTATTGCGAAAGGCAAAGGCTTTGGTGACATCGTTATTTCTAATGGTAATGATGATGATGGTGACGATGATACACTCACCGAGATTGAACCCAGGCAATGATGATGACGGTGTACAAAATCACATTGAGAGTCAATGTTAATGCCTGTTTATATATTTTGCTGCAGTAAAGATAGTGAAAAATGCATGTAGCTCCTCGCGTGTGAAAGTCATAAAAAGTCAATGTCGCCGTCGAAATATCTATTTGTAATTTGAGAAGAGGAGAAAATCGTGTGTCAAGGCAAGATTGTCTTGTCTCTCTGCTGTACTGCCTTCTGCCAATATCTGTAAACATTCATGTAGGATTAGTAGCGCCAATGTCATTAGGCCTAGGTAAAGTTTTTGATAAGGGGGGCAATGTGTCATTCCGTATTACATTCTGTTTCGTACTAGGAGGGTGTCTTCTTTACAATAGAAGACTGGCGTTATCACTTATCACACGGTCAACAGGATGACACACTACATTTGGCGATGATGATGACGATGATAATGATGATGGCTCTGAGCTCTTAGCATTTTTTTCAATTTTGTTCTAGCTGTTTCTCAAAAGGGGCATTATGAGCAAGAGCCCCGTCGTCGACACATTGCAGGCCACAAAGAGAGATTAAGTAGTTGGTAACAAGATTAGAACCAGCTATACTGATGACGATAAGGAGAGACGAGATGCAGAAAAAAGTAATAACATTATGACATAGAAATAATATCTGGTGTGTGGAGAATATTACGCCATTATCGTGTATACTAGTGTCATATATTTAAAAGTGTATCTAGACAAAAATCGTCAATTCAATAAAGGCCAAGGTAAATAGTTACTTGTTTGGTGATGATAATAACGATCCAGGCAGGCAATAAATGGTGAGACGATGCTCTAACATGGTTTATAGTTTATATACCTACCTGTAAAAAATTACGTATTATATCATCTCCTCCGGGTCAGGGTCAATACCAGTCGGGAAATCACTTTCTGCTCAATAACACGTGCAAGGGTATTGAAAACGACGCAAATAATGTTAATGTAGAGATGAAGATGAAAGTATACCTATAAAAACTTTTATTTGCTACTATAACAAGCCCGATGGCTTTTTGGATGCGAAACCTGGACAAGAAGAAGAAGCAGTTCTTAGTCAGCCGAGGTTTAATTATGACATTGCTAATAATAATGCAAAAAAATGCATTGTTC
>JAHZNB010001183.1:0-16515 GCA_027744295.1 Callyntrura guangdongensis
AACAAGGAATAATTCCTTAGGAATCGAAAGATGAAAAGCGTACATTCTTTCAAGTGGAGACTTAGACAACCAATTTCCTGAAAATACATATATAGTAAAATGCAAAGCCACCCCACAACCCAAACCGACCACCCAATAATGTGAATAACAGCACAACAGTGAAAGCAATGAAAATTAAATATGATTTTGTGAAGTCTACTCCCCATATTATTCTAGCAACTCCTATTCCGGCTTTCCAACGATCTGTATAGTATCATTTCAAATACTACGTATATCGTAAAAATTTAAAAAACGAAATATTTGTCTGGATAATAATAATAATAATAATAATATTGTTATACATGTTTACGCGTTGAACAGCCAACGAGCCAAAACGATACACTAGGATGCACGTCATTTATAGAGGCGTTGTGCTTTTGTTACAAGTTTTGTATTGTACGTCCGTTTTAAGTTCTTGGCTTTATGGTACCAGCAAACCGGTACTAGTTAAGGAGGAACAAATGAAAGTAAAATCAAATAGAGTAACGTAAACCACCAACTATTTTACTCAACGATGTTTCATTTTACTAAATAGATTGAGAAATAGTTCGTTAAAACAATAGAAATAACAGTCCAAGTTAGCTTTGTTATGCTCTGGCTCTGATCCATGAGTGATTTTGCATTTCATCAAGCTACTACATTCGAATTCGGTGCAATAAACGCAAAGTACAAACATTGAAACGAGTCAAGTTATGGCTTATAAATTGAACATTTAATCACAATAACATTGATGAACATTGCTTTTCATAAAAATTTAATGTATATCCTAACAGATGTAAAGAAAGCAAATTTAGAAAACAACAAAATATATACTTCTGTCTGTACTCACAAACTGAACAACCTTCTTACACTTCAAACGATTTGATAACAGTTTAAGTAAGTAGTATTGTAGTGCGAACAGCCATGCAATGAAGGCGTATTTCACTGTACCGTCGACAAATCCGAGATATAAGTTCAAGCTCAAGTAAGTATATATTTCGAAATGATATAAAGAAAATACAATTTTACATGTGAAAGCAAGACAGGTAGACAGACGAAGGAGTGCACAGGAGTTAATTGTAAGTAAAATCAATAAAAACTATCCTCTACATACGCAAACTAATACTGACATTAAAAAAATTTTTGTGATATTATTGTGAAAAAATTACATGGTAATAAGAACCCGAGGTAAATAAGCAGGTTTAGGACTAGAAAAATAATATAGGTTTTATAGTCTAATGTCGTTGATTTTACTTGTTGTGTTGGTGTTTTCAAATTAAAACTGTATTGTCTAAATTAAAGTATTTTTTAAACCATACGTAACCTGGGGTCGATATATGTAACCACCTATCTTCATTTCTTCGTTCTCGTGTCCTCATTAAAATCTCCATGTATTTTTCCATTTAAGCTTGTTACTAAGAGATCTTACAAGTTTTAAAAGGAAAAATACATAGGACTTTTGAAACGAAGAACGCGAAACGAGGATACGAAAATGGTGAAACGGACCCCTGCTCCGGGTTCCTTCATCAATATTTTCCGTCCATCTGTATAATGAACAGGGACTTTAAAAATATGCAGCTAAAACAACAGTTTAATGAATGCAATTATGATCTTAAAATCGCCGAAATATGCGGTTAAAAATAATGACAAAAATTGGTTTTGCGTTGATATGCCAAGCACGCACATGCGTCGACGTACGTAATGTGGCATTGAATGCTTCCTTCCCATCCTTAGCATTATAACGCAAAAATATGTGTTTTCATTGGTATTTTAAAAAATACCCGTTGCTGAAGGGACAATTTGTTACTTTATAAAGCTACGGATGGGGTCGTTCACTACAACATTACGTACGTCGGCGCATGTGTGTGTGTTTGTCACATCAATGCAAATCCAATTTTTGTCATTTCTACAGCGAAAATTACTTTTTGAAATTAAAATAGTAATTGTTAAGTTTCATTATAAATAGACGGACAATATTGATGAAGGAGCGCGGTTACGTATGCTTCACGAAAATACTTTATTTAGACAATACCTACGTTATTAATACCAAGTATGCAAATGTAGTTTATCTATGCATAGACTGTCTCCTGGAAATGGAATGCAATATTAATGGTATTGCTGGTTTGACCTCAAAATAAAGTAAAGATTTCTCCATCCGTTACTGTGAAAGACCTGGAATAATTCTACAGCAAGCTTGTTACTTGTGTTACAATACAAGTTCTGATGAACGGAAGGAGCCACGGTAACGTTATTTCGTCAGGCTAGTAAGTTGAAAAGGTGAACATCAAATGTAACCCGACGGCTGTAAAATTTTCAATGTCTTAAACACCATACATGTAGTACTGAATATTTACGCACTGACGTTGATGACATTTCTTACTAAATTTGTTCTTATGGCACTTAAGGGGCTCCACATAGACAATAAATTTTGCATTTTTAGTGCTGTATCGGATGTAGTTTTAATGGTTATGGACTCTCCGAATACAATTTTGAATTTTTCAGAAAACATGAGAAAATTTGCAAACTATAAATTATTGTTGCATTACGACTACAATAACTGCATAATGGGTTGTTGCAAAAATCACTACTTACATCTAGGGAAACTTTTAAATAAACCAGTATTTACAGTTATCGAGCTAAGCAGAGGTATACGAGTGGATCACTTTCTTTACCAAGTGAAGGTTGTGCAAGTTTAATACTTTAAGTTAGTTTAAAACGGCTTAAGTTGTAAGCTGACTTCTTGTTACCTTTTAATTGTTTTATATCGTCTTGTATAAATTGTTTAATTGTCGTAGAATAAGACAAACTAACGAACCAAATATGTAAAATTTATTGGGTATTGAATCTCTGCTTACACGCCATATATGTATTTATCCATCATCTCCATTATGGAATATAATCACAATCAACCTCTTCATGTTACAATAAAATGTAATTTCCTTGCGTGCGTGGAGCGTCCATACTAACACGTCATCCACAGTGCGGCCATGTATCATGTATGTGGTGTTGTATAGTGGATCACATCTCATTGGCTCTTTTGCTATGGGTTATCAGCCAATGGGATGTGTGATCCACCTGCGGCGGGATCTTGACGTCACCGTTCAAAAGCAGACATTCAACTGATAACGTTCCACTTTACCCCACAATAGCATGAGAAACAGGAGAAATTATAAATTTGATGGAATAACAAATGGAAGGGAATAATAAATTGGGGGAATTATTAATGGCAGGGAAGGAAAAATTGGAGGAATAATAAACGGGAGAGAATGAAAAATGCGAGGGAATAATAAATGGGAGTTAATGCTAAACTGGAGGGAATGAGAAATGGCAATGTACTATAAATTGAAGGGAACGGTAAGTGGGAGCAAATTTTAAACATAAGGGAATTATAAATCGAACGGAAAGTTGAAGGGTACTTAAAGAGGATTATCTTGACAACAATAAGCGTGCGGCGTGCGTACACTTTTTATACGTGCATTATTGCAGGTTTCTAGTATTTTACAAATTACAAAATGAATTGAGTATGTATCTTTCTTCTTTTCTATTGGCGAAAAGTAGTTTACCATTAGATGCCATGCAAGTATTTGTCGATGACCTTTTCCTCTGCTATTGACTGTTAAGGACTCTTGAGTACTTTGAGAAGTTTATTAACAACTAAAAAAGTATACAGTAGTCAATGAGATTGTCTTGATGTCTGTCTGTGTGTGTCTGTAAAAACTTTTTAACGCATGGGAATTTTAAAATTTTATTTTCGCCAATCGATAGATATGGTCAATATCTTTTATGAGTTCGGAGATGATGGTTTAGAGTCAATCCCCTGGGGGTCAGCGGGGGTCACATTTTTTTCAAGTGACGTTTTGCAATGTTTGATCCAAAATGGTTGACCCCTTTGACCCCCAGGGGGCGTCAAAGTTCAATGGGGGTTGACTTTTTTTAGTAGTTGCTCATTAGTGTTACAAGCTTCTTGTTACTTCTGCGAGTTAAAATTGTACTATGCTATGCTTTAACAGTCATGTTGTTCAGAAACATTCTCAGAGTCGTTCGTTTTGTCGCATTAATTCATATAGGGTAATTTAAGATCAAAAGATAGAAATATCACAAACTGTAAAAAACGAGTTTTATTTATCGTACAGACCTCATGGTAATTACTGTTTCTTCGTATCCTTTGAGTCAGTATATTTACGCACGAATGAAGATTAATCACGTACCCGCCAGTCAGAACCACATGCCCGAGCCGACAAAACACTCAAGGATCATGTAACCAGAAACCAGAATGCTGAAATTGCATTTCGTGACAAGCCCAACTGCATGTCATTCAACGATGATGTTTATTGCATTGGCCTCTATGACAGATTATGATGTATGGCAAACTGACAACACTGAAATAATCTTTGCTTAAATTGAATTGAATATTTCGTTTGGAGTTTTTGATTGTACGAAATGTTAATGAAAAGCTTTGTATATCACGGTATGCCTCTTGCAACAGTTGCAACTGTATTTGTACCTGCCTTGCTTACCTGAGTGAAGAGAAACAATGTGATGGTAATTTTTCAAGAATATCAAATCATTGGCCTGGTAGATGTATGGGGATACGATAGAGGTAGGTGTTTTGAAAATGATATTCAAAACATCAAGCATACACTTGTATAAGCTTTTATTGCCTGTTTAACTTTCACTGCGGCGAACTTATAATCGAGCATCGTAAAGCATTTTTCACCATTCAAGGTATCATCCAAAAAGTATGAAAGTTAGTACAACAAGCATACTTTGTCTATGTAATACTGTAGAATGATTTGATCGTACAATGTATTGTATAGTACGTCAAACATAGACGCTAGTGAAATATGGTATAACCATGTTATTCTAAATAGATAGGTTCTATATAATACAGACAATTAATGGGGCAACACTGAGATGATTGATCACACCAATTTGTCCATTAGTGAAGTGTGTGTGATTGATAGGTGAGAAAATGCATTTGCAAAGTCCCATTTCCCATGGTGTAATATATTTCTAGCTTTTAAAGGGCGTTTAATATATAACCTGGTATTCTTATAATCTAGAAAGAAAGCTCTCACTTTTCGAAACAGTCGCAACGCAATAGATTGAATGCGAATCGAAAGAGAGTCAAACAATATATGTCATTATATATTTGTTAAGGTTTGACATTATGTATAATTCATAAGTTGAGTGGGAATGAAACTTTATTCTACAAGAATGCCAAGTTTAATCTTTCTATAAAACATATAGTTCCTTTACTCCATCTTAGCAACAGTCGTAGTCGTATGTTATATTATGTATTTACGTATTCGCGGGCAGCAACCTACACACGGGCGGTGTAAGCACAGACTATAACAAATTAATACTACAGTTACAACAACCCGCAACACCAAATTGCTGATAGCAATAGCTAGTTTACATACACGTAAGAACTAGAGATGCTACAACTTTTACTTGGAAACTATGCTGATTATAAGAGTAGTAATTATACTGGAAGAAAGAAAGCTTTTTAGAATAGCAAGACTGGCCTGAATTATACTGGACTGACTTCGGAGTTCAGAATCTGAATTCAAAAAAAGTTGAATAATTTCAACTTTTTGTGAAGGTGAGAATCTGAAGGTTCACTATTGGTATAGGTATTTCAAATGAGTGAAAATCGAACCTTCTCATTGTACATTTCAAATCATACTGGGACAATTACAAACTTTTACTTATAGGGATAGCTAAATTTATTAGTTATAATTTATTATAATAAGTTTACTCTCTGTGCTAATTAGTCATTATTTATTACCGATTTAAAAAAAAATTGTGAATAGAAATAGAATCAAACATTTTTTTCTTCTCCATTTCTAATACGTCAATTGGAAACGAAGTATGAATGCATTTTCATGACTTATATTTCATTGTGTAAATATTGTTAGTGAAAAAAACATCATCTGTATCTGTCTTTTTTCGCGTTTAGGGACCATCCCATTTCCCTTTCATATCTACAAAATTCTTTCCCATCTAGAATGTTTTTATTTTATTGATTCAGGAGAAAAGGATATTTTGTCCTAATTAACCTGTTACCCATGTAACTAATAGCTACGTATTAACAACTTGGCAGAAAAATACGCTCACGTAAGAAAGTGATTAATTTTGTATGCATAACAGCATATTATCGTTCTTTCATCAGTGCATTTTACATATCCAATAACGTTATTACGTGGTCATGCTGCATTTCATACCACAGTGTCAGTGTCTCAATAATATCATATAATTTTGATCATGTCTGTACGCTGAACACCACAGTTACAGAAAATGTGTACATATTTTGTACATAATGTTAGGAATGTAAACGGCATGTATGTAAATACGTGAAGCATAAACTTTGCTGGTTTATTCTCATTAAATATATCATAAAAATTCCACAAAAATAAATACCTAGATACTTGTAATGTAACTTGCCATACAAGGTAAAGGAGTCTACACTTAACGCATGCAAAAAAGTTATTGCCGAAACAAATTCCATTAAAATCGTTTGAGGTTTGGATAATTTTAATGCTCACCAAGGAAATAAATACATTTTAAAGGTGAAAGTTTATTAGATAGCTCTCTGTCTATACCAACATGCAAATATTTAGCACTTTAGCACATCCGCCCAGGCTCAGTAGTAGCTTCACATCATCAATATTCTAATGATAAAGCTACGTGTATTTAAGTAAAATGGTTTTTACTGTACATGTAAATATGCAGCAAGAAGGGAATGGCAACAAATTTCTAGCATTTTGGCAAGCCAATAAAGCACGTTGCATCGTTCCATACCACCATGAATCGACCAAACTATGTATCTGCTGTGTTTTCTCTTGTCTGCCGTACCATAATCACTATGGACCATCTGTGATGAACAACTTAAAGAAGCAATTATGATCTAATAAATTTTATAAAATTATGACATTTATTTCTCCCAAACGGCTTCCTCCTCGCTGCTAGTATATAATCTTAGGCCAGAGGAATCAAAACAGCTTTGCATTCTATAAAACTCCAATGATTTATAACTACCGGTCGGTCGACCCAAGTCTATGAATTCGACTGATATTCCTCGAGACCAGTTTGGAAGAATGCAAACACGCGTTGAACTATGAACTCCATAGACAAAAAGTGTAGCCTTCAAACTAAATGAAAGTAAATAAATAATAAAACCCTAGCATTTCTTTCTGGGGAGCAAAACTATACTGTGGTAATTCCGATTTGTAGCTGCTGTACGGGGTTGTGGTATGTTTCGGTAGGGAAGTGAATTTCCTATTGGTATTGTACTTATAGATAAGGGAGTACCTGAATGGAGTGAAAAACTGAGGAACTGATGTGATAGACGACCATCGCCGCAACGGTTATAAAAAATGCCTTTCACTAGCGCGAAAGGATAAGGATAAAGTTAAATGGAAATACTCGCACGAAAAGAAGCCAGCAACACAAACTATAGTATACGATTTTTATGCAGAGTCGCAGTCTCCAGTCTTCACACCAATCAAGAGGAAACGATCCAATAACCAACAAACGAAATATACTGTAACAAGTAACAGTATTATATGCTGATTACTGGGCCTAGGCAACATCTCCGTCCTCTCCTTCGTTTGATGTTCACAAAAATACACGGCATTCATTATTGATAAAGGTTTATATTTTGCATACAAACATTTGTAAACAACACCCCGTTTGATAGATGGGGTTTTCCCTTGCAAACGTAGTAACGGATTAGCATGTAGTTTACAAATGTTTGTATATATGCAAAATATAAATTGTTGTCAATAATGAATGCCGGGCATCTTCGGGAACATCAAACGAAGGAGATGTTTCCTAGGCCCAGGATATGAAATAAGTCCATTATTTTGTTTCTACCCTACTTTGCTTTCTGAGGAGTTAGAGTAGAATTATAGCTCGTTACGATTAGCAACAAAGCAAGATTTAAAATGTCACAAATAGCAACAAATAAACATGAAAAACTTCAATTAACGTTTTATAAGCACGAAGAATGGATATCAGATCATACCCATATCCACTAGTTGTAAATGTACATTACACAGTAAAACACACATTTGAGCATAGGGTTTATCCGACACGTTTAATTTTAAATGTATAGATAAAAATAATGCCCATGAGTTTACAAAAAAATCATCAAGCTATCGATCACTCTGTCCGTTCGAATCTAATTGTCCTATGGACCAATGGGATCCTCTATTTGAACCGACTGGTTACAAAGTTCCCGCGTGAGTTGTTTTGGTTTCATATAGATATTTGTTACAACAAACACGATTCTGGAAAATCGGAGATGGAAACCACACGACTCGACTCTGTAGACACTTTTGAGCATCTACGCGTAACCGAATATCTAAACTTAAACAATATTATGATTTACACCAGTAATATCTCTGGACAACTATCTCAAATGGCCAAAGCGCATGCAATAAATTCATTCCTGGCAGAAATTAAAGAGTCTTTGTTTTGACAGATAATATGGCTTTCTAAAATTGAAAGCGCTGTTTCCGTATCTAATGTTCTGTTCTGCAACGCATTACTGAAGTTTCACGTTTTTGACACAGCTCTGGTCTGGTCTGTTGCGGTTCATTAAAATCAATGTAAAACTTTTTTCATTTCATGTTTAAAATTTTTAACATTTGGTTATAAACTGCTTTCTTTTCTAACACCAGGTTTTTAGTATAAGGGAAAATCATTTTGGATACATTCAGGAAAAATCGTTTACGACGAGAACACTAGTTTTTTAAGTTCTGTTTAGTTCTAAGTTTACATGAAAAGCTTCTATAATTTACGAAATGCTGATTTTCCTAATTAGTAGTAGACAATTACTTACTACTACTAGACGCTTGTGACCATCAGATCATTAGAGGTAGTTAGAAAATGAATTTTTAGTGTTAATACACATGTTCCAACTTCTTCGCGTATTACGTAATGGAAAAATTAATAAGCTCTATGGGAAAAATCGAATTCCAATAACTTTGACTGTTAAAATAAATGCTCTATTGAATCGATCATGCGACGCTTGATTTATAAACAAAATCAATAATACCTATATAGTAAACTAACATTGTTGCCAAGCTGCATATCAAAAATTGGTCCTTCCGCATGCACAAAGCGAAAATCTTGAAAATACGTCCTCCGTGATGATCTGTTCCGTCGCTAGTTGGTTCCATGCAAATCAATTTAAACTATATTTCGTATTCATATTCATACCAACCTAAGGTATTCATTGTTAATTTTAAAAAAAACAGCTAAGGCTGGTTAGACCAAATGACTATATGTTTAATTATTCCTTCGTTAAAAATCTAGCTAGTTTCTAACGTAAAGTAGATTTAACTTCTATGGAGACCAATTTTGCTTAATACATTTTAAGTGGGAGCTTAAGAAATGAGAGTCCTTATGTAAGAGAAAGTACCAATCAAGAATATGGCAGTATGTAACGGCGCAACCTAAGCGAAATAGAATTATTAAGGCAAAATCTGACGAATAGCGGTGCAAAGCACTAGAGAGGAAATACTTCGATTTTCAAGATACATTTTGACTTGCTGCTGCTGATTTATTTATTTAATGATACAACGGGAACCCTGCCGAACGCATATAGGTAAGTTATTCCGGAGGATAACAACAATCAAACAAAAAGTATACATATTTAATAATTATAGGAAAATGGTGAAATACTTTATTTGAATGGAAAAGAATTAACATCTCTCTATTTTTAATATCTCAGTTATGCTGGCCCTCATAAATAATTCATCAAAACAATATAGGTATTTAGAACCGGAGGGATAAACTTTTATGGCGCAATGTTCATGAAATGGTGAGGTACTTTGTGTCAATAGAAACGAACAAGCAATTTCTGGCCATGTCTAATGCAACATTTGCAAAACACTTCTAAAATGAACAGTGTGATGTGGAAATGATTTAATGTTGCTGATTAGCAATTTTTGGTCGCAAAGTGTCGAAGTTCGAATGAAGTTAGTTCTATTAGTTTTTAAATTTTAAAGTAGCGCGAGCGAGTTGAGTAGACTTTGTTTGTTATTAGTTTGAAGTTTGAACTCTTGCGTTTTTCTTATGTTCTAGAAGATACGCCAGTGCAGTCACGGAAGGAAAAGGAAGAGAGAGTTTATTTAATTTATTTAGAGAGCGAAATTTACTAAAGATTTAACGATTGTAATAGTAAGTTCTGCAGTGAGCGTTGTAGATATAATTGTTAATAGTAATTTTAATTGACCCTGTCGTGGGCATTATTATAAATTGTAATTACTACTGGCTCTATCCAGAGCTGGCTTTAATGAAATGTATTATACGTTAAATAATGATCTCACCATCAGTGTCGTAGAATATGCTGCATGTATTGAAAATGTAATAACAAATATGTGCAACAAATAAGTATTATAATACAATTTATATGCCTAATTCAAAAAATCGCTTAACTTGTATTTTTGCTTCACTTCAACTTCAATGTCTATGGAATAATCTGAATCATATATTTATGCCATCCGTAAGACAATAAACAAAATTATTTTTTTAATAAATAATTAAAACCTAACACTGTTATGTGTTCTTACTCATTTTGAACCAAGGAAATTAGTCGCCGACTGCGACACAAAGTAAAAGGTTAAAGGTACTGCGAGCTCTTTTGAAAATAATAGCGAGGTCAATCAACAAGCAAGTACGACATATGAATGGCTCCTACTCTTACTTATAAATGCATATTGCTGCAATCGTTGATAGTGTTTGAAAATAATAAAGGTATATCCATAAATGATGATCCATTTCCGTCACGTTAATAGTCAACGGCTTTCTCTGCGAAAATAAATCAACCGCTATACTGTAAAAATGTTATCATGAATATTTTCATGTTTTTATTGCAGTTTGTGGCAACTGGCAAGTAATCTTAAATAGGGCTCCAAGTAACTTTGCACAAAGAAAAGTTTTGATAGCGGCTAATAAAAGTTTGTGATTGATGAATTACGTTCACACGTTTAGCACTAATAATATATATTGAGAATTGTATACAAAATGCCATTAGTAAGTATACAGTTGCAACTCCTATACCCAAGACTAGCGTGAATAAATAAAAAACTCACTTATGCATAAACCATGTAGTGATATGTCGGTAGGTGTATACTTTCAGTATTCAGAACTTAAAAAGTTTACGAGTTATAGTACACCTGCATAAACTGCCTCGNAAACGTCCTCGAAGACATCGTAAAATTGTATATTAATATTTTGGTATTCAAATATATAACCTATAAGTAATAACAATAACTATAAGCTCATATTAAATATACCAATTTCAGTTCTGTTGTAGTAGCGATTTGTCATACTTGCTGCTTACAAAGCTCGTAATTTGCTCAGAATAATATTTTTAATGACTGTAAACTGAATTTACTGATCAACTTACTTTATGAACTGTATTTTTAGTTTAAAATTTAACTTTGTTAATATAGGTGCTACTATTTTTTTGGTACTTCCACTTCACAGTTCAGACTTGTGTATCATCTAAAGTTCTTCCAGCAGTGAATTTGTTGAAACCAATATCGATTCATTTCGTTGCGTGCAAGAATCTTTCTACGTAATTTAATTGATTTAAACTCATGTTGTTAAAAGAAAGCTGGTATGTAGGTATATAAAAGTAAATTCTTCGTATTTAAGGAGAGTAGAGATTAAACTTTGGTACTTTGTTTCGGTAGTGGACTAAAGCCTTTTTTATTAAGTTTCTATATAGCTGGTTAATAAAGCCTCAAAAATTCATAGAGGACGCGCTTGTTTTATTACTCCCACTTAATGTCTCATAAAAATTTCTTCATGCTGAACATAAAGCCAAACTTTCAGCCAAATAGCAATAATATTGCTCTTTCTCTTTTTTGCACCAGTCGTTTAATGTCCACTGTTCTGAATGTTCATTTAGTGTCAATGCAAAACGAGCGGGAACGCAAGAAGGAGCTACGGCCGTAACATTTAAATGATAGATGTGGCATAAATAAATGCTACATACAACATGCCCACCAGCGCAACATGGAAACGTGAAGTATCTCGCGCAAACATATTACAGTCAGTGTAATTTCCAAGAGTCATGGGACTTCCAACCGACTGATGACTTTTGTGACTATGAACTACTATATATCTTCTCTTCCCCATGGCACAAGACTGCTTTCAAGACTTGAAATATCACAAGTGGACGCAGCATAGGTACTGACCTAAAACATTTTTTCTTTCTTCTTCCTGGGAGTGGACAATGGCGGGAGGGAAAAATCCTATTATTTCCAAAGCCATGCTTGAATGATTGCCTTCTAAAGCTTGAAATACAACCTCTTTCGACATTGTGTCCTGCGTCCCAAAATGGATCTAACAGGAAGAGAAAGTCCTTCCACTGCGTTTACAAGCCTGTTTCCAACAAGCGTAATATCAGTTTGGGCTTTTACGTGGTTCTTGAGTCGGGACATAGAGACGTGGCAAGAGAGACAGAGAGAAAGTACGTACGTACACATGTACATACACACAAAGTACAGAAAAATCTATGATGTAGCACCGGATGTGATCCAGCACTTCAGCTTAGTGAAAAAGAAGCAATGCAGTGTAATGTCATCATATGAATTCTAAAATCTACAGCCGTTTCCACATATTCGCGTGGAATTCAAACTGAAAGTAATGTACAATATATTATATAAGTAAGTACAAAGTCTACCCTTAAGAGATTCTACACAACTGCTCGTGCTTCACATATCGCGTCTTCCACTTTATTTCCCTTCAAAAGTTGGGAGAAAAAGTTTTGTTGTTGAAAAATGCCATTATTGACATTAAAATTCGCAAACGATTCGAATAACTTTGCATTCTAGGATAGTCCACACGCCAGACCACTCTTAAAAGAATGACAATAACTAACTCAATATCCTCAACAAACTATACCGTTCTCACTAAAAGAACATTTAGACGAACCCTCTACCACAAGTAGATAGGCAAACATACATGAAGGCGACGAATAAATTTACTGGAATACCTTTCTTCTTCCTTTTTATGAGGAAGTTTACGTTGTTGAGTGGTAGGGTATTTACGGAATGGAGGTAAGTATGTAGTATGTGAACTGTAATAGGATCTAAATGGCGGAGTGTAAAAGTACTAAGCACCAAATGGAAGAGAGATATAATTTTTATCTACTCTGCCGCCATATTTATAATAGACGTTTCATTCCGTAAGCTTCAGTCAAGACAAGAAACTGGCGGAACTGCTACTTACTTGCACGATGACAATAGACAGGGTGTAATGTGGAGATATAGGAATTCCGTTTCATTGTAATCTCGTCCCAAAGACAGAGGTTCCGCTCAGCTCATAACTCGCAAGAGGAAGTTCAGAATTTTCACACAAACTGACACTAGACAGGAAACCAACAGAACTCATAAAAAGGACGCTTGTGTTACTACGTTGGATTTTCTGTTTTGATATAGAAACCGGGCAGTAATACTCCCTGATGAAGGTTTATTTTTCATAACAAAGAGTTTTACACAGCGAAACGGAAGGAAGAAGGCTAAGCAGTGTCTTGCTTGACTACGGTTTCAAAGGAAAAACTCAATATTTTAGTTTTTAAAATGACAATAACTGTCTTTCTGCAAGAAAGTCAAGCTCTTCAAGAATTCAGTTATTGTTTCTGTAGAACTCGTTTTGACCTCGGATGAATTTGACCGTAATTTCATAAATTTGTCCTCGGTCTCGAGTTGAGCCAAGAGCAAAATATCAACACATATTTTAAAGATTGTCAGTTGGATACAAATATTATCAGGCAAATAAAGGAATAGTGACAGTGAATTTTATTATTACTGGTCGTTTAATCTAAGTTGTCTTGCTTCAATTTAATTTAGGTAACGATTCAGCGGAGCTTAAATTTTTATATATTTTTAAGGTTGATGAGTTGTACCATTCCTATTTTTTAAATTATTTCTTAAAACTATGCATTTATTGAGAAAATGAGTGTAAATAAAGGCAACAGGGAGGTTGGAAAGTTTCAGTTACGGCAAAAATATAATTTGAGAATATACGGTTTTCTTGTACCACTACTTTTGACTTTGAAAGTTATGTGAAAAAACTTTTTTCTGCGGTGGGATGATGTGATGAAAAATATTTTACCATTATAATCTGATGTGCATGGTTACGATTAGATGAAACCTTGTCGTTCCAGGACATCTCCTTGTCTGAGCATAAAGAAAAGCTTACTAGGCATATGATGATCACCATTCGTTGTGTCAGCTTGTTTTGATCTTCCGCTCACACAAGTAAACACATCTTTTCTGTATTTTTTCGTTTTCCTTCTCATTTTTTTCATTTGCCGCAACATACTGTGAGATTGAACCGTAAAAGTATATTTTATGAAGGTGCAATATTTGATGCACCATTTGCCATTATATAAGGTAACCTTAACCGTATTCGACTTTGTTAGCTTCTAAAAATGGTTCATAGAATACCTAGCATTAGTATAATAAAAATCTCCATTTTGTTAATAAACTTTCAAGGAATTCTCATGTTCTTAAGATTTTGGTTAGACTTTAGATTGAGTATATTTTGTTTGCTTAGTAAATTCAATTCTCTTTCTGTTGGTTGCAATTTCATTGAATCCAAATTTCTTTTTTGTTCGGGGGAAAATTGATCTTGTTGTGTAAATAATAGAATCTGTATTTGGCTTACTCTACTGCGTGTGGTTTCTGTACATTTGATAATTAAATTTATTTTCTCTAGCTTCCCATGAAACCATCTGAAACCACAGAAATGTTTCGAGCATAACCGTGTAAACGGGCTTAGCTTCCACGTAGAGCTTGTTTCAATGAAAGCATTTACGTATTTTGGTTCCAGGAATCTATCGCGTTTAGTTCGCTCCTGGCTCATTTACCAATTTAATAACGAGAACACAAAAGGAGAAACAAAGAGATTACCAATGCCACTTCTCTCTACTACTAATGTACTTGTAGGTTCCTCTCGAACGAAATTACAGAACCATTCCTCCATCGTAACTCAAAAAAGCCCAATCAATATATTTTATGCCCCACAATCATAATCAATATGAAGTTTCATGAGATTTTGTTGGCTTGGCACAAATAGTCAAAATCTCTTGGCGTAGATTTTCCCTCCATTGTGTTACTGCTATACTAAATTGATATTTATTATGTAGCCTGGAGAGAAACGACCAGGGTACTTATCGGATTTGCTCCACCGTGTCTGTACGCCCGTCCGGCCGTCCCCCCATAACTCATTAACGGTTTCGAATTTCGAAATTGTTTTCACAAAACAATTGCCCATACCATGGCTTTGTGCCAAGTACCATATGGGGTCTGGGGGACTTTAATTTTTTTTAAAGACAACCATAGCTGAAAGTTGGTGCACAGACAGATGATAGCAATTTATAACGTTTATCAAAGTTTTACCCAGATTGGTTTATCCCTGTGCACCCAGGGGGCCTCAAAATTTATTAATTGTTTTGCCTATAACTTCGAAATGGCTGATTTGAATGTGGTTCTCGGCAAACAACTTGTAATGACAATGGGACATTGACATGTAGGTACCCTCCAAACCTGCTTTCAAAAGTCCATCCTCCAAAGATGTACATACAGACAATAAGTAACCACCAGTGCTTACTATCACCGTCTACTTTTTTCCACCGAAGTTACAATCGCTGATTTTTAGAAAACAAAATTTGTGTTCGTTCTGCATGTCATCCTCATACATGCATTTCCAACTAGAGCATTGTAAAAAAAAGAAGGAATCACCCAACGACCCCCCACAATGTTGTAGTCCTATCATAAACAAGTTGACTACTGACCCCATGTGAAATGAGTAAGAAATGCCAATGTTATCCAGAAAATAACATTTGGAAGCCTCCTGGGTCACGTGGGTCAACCAATCTGGGTCAGACTGGGTGAATATGCACACATAAGTTCACTAGATGTACTGATGTACCAATTTTCAACTGGTGATACTACATGGAAAAACTGGAGACAAGATGACGCAATATTAAACGTCCTCCGCGGGGGCAGGAGAGGGTATGGGTCAAAACAAAAAGTCAGGTACACAACTGTAGAGTCTCTAGTAGAGACCCTATTGAATTGATTCCCGAAGTCAGTTTTTCAAAATATGTAGCCGTTTAAAAGGGAAAGCGCAGATGGGCGGACGGCAAATATACTGAAGCCTATAAAACCAAAAACTAACGTATAGATGAGCTAATTTGCTGAAAACTGGAAAATAAATCAAACTCCAAAAATGTTATTTCATTCACTTTCATTCATTTTTATCCAGGAATGATTGTTGTCGCTACTAACATTTGCAACTGTTCGAAGTCCAAAATCATACATCCAATGCAATCAATAGAAAACATTTTATGTGCAACGCAACGCTATCTTCAAACAAGTAACACTACATACTACAGCATGAAATACGAATACGGTAGAATTTTAAAAATATAATTAACCCAAATAAGCCAAGTAAATTTTTACAATT
>JAHZNB010001184.1:0-16513 GCA_027744295.1 Callyntrura guangdongensis
ACACTTTTACGCGTTGCACGATAAAGTCCTCATAATATGCATGACTGGTTGACTATTGCCTTTTTCTCTTATTTTTCCTCAGCTGCAGCTGCTATGATGGTATACAAAGGGCAATATTAGTAGAGAAATTTCAGAGTGCAATATTACGTAACATAATAGCTACTTTTTAGAGCTTTCCATATTAAAACTGGTACAGTAGTGGTGGTGGTGTAGCAGTTTCTTGCTTTGTGACTTTCTTCTTCTCATCACACAATAGCCGTGATGCTTCAACTGGTATAACTTGTACCTCATAGCATCCCTACCACCACAATCTCTGCAAATATCCTGCGTCCATATGAAATTGCAGACAAAGAAAAAAAGTTTTTAAAAAAGAAGTTGCAGACAAAAAGGGCTCAACTATTATTACGTATTTTGCTTGTTGAGAACAAGTCTTTGTCATCCACAAAAGAGAAAATTGCAATCCAACTACGCCACCATCACTAGGCCATGTTTATATTTTGGCCAACACCTTAGTAGTACATTCCTGTGTACATATACATCACCGTACAGCTATACGCAAAAATGTACTGGCATTTATCGGGATTCCAAACACTCAAATGATCACAGAATATAAGGCTCATATCTTATATCATCAAATATTTTTCAACGGTCCATTACCTCTGTGTGCCTTATTACTGTATTGGCTTTGTAGTATCATGTCTTCTTATTTTGTGTTTTTTGTTCTTTCATATCACGAGAGAAAAAGTTCCAAAAAAGTAAAAATATAAACGATCTACACTCTGTATCACTCGTGGTGTACAAACAAACCAAGAAAAAAACGCTTGGGTTTTCTGCAAGAATACTTTATAAGCGCTTTTTCTGTCTTTGTGGAGCAAACAAAAAAACCAAGGCACAGGCTCTTCAACTGTTTCCACTACCTTACACGCATTCATACAACGATATAATGTGTGTGCCTAAAAGCAGTTTCATTTTCTTGTGCACGCTGTTTTGATATGTAGAAAGCGAAAAAAAACATGAGAGGAGAAATAAGGGGAAGAAAAAAACGCTATGAAAGTTTGAGTGGCCCAGATTTCTTTTTTTAGTTGCTTTTGCTTTAATACTTGTTCCTTTCTTTCTTCTTTTCACCGACAACAACAACGAGCAGAACTCGAGAAATATTTACTACGAAAGAGAAAAAAGGTAATGTCAAAGAAGAAAGTAAAAGCATCTCGAGCTTATTTACAACAAGATGGGTGCACACAAGTGTTAGTGTTGTAGAGTAAAAACGCCGAGAGAAAAAAAACAAAGAAGGTCAAGAGGAGAAAAGTCTTTACTCTTTAGGTTAGTTGGTTGTTAGATGGGCTGTTCAGGGAAAATATGGTCTAAAATTATAATCGCACAACTGTTTTTGTTATTGCTATTTACACGGTCTGGTCAGAAAGAAAGGTTACTTGTCTGGAGTGTTTTTGGGTTCGCTTCTGCGCTATGAAATGTGCCAAATGTTTCCCCTTTGCTCCATATTCCAACTCATTATAACTAAGGTGTAGGAAACATGCTGATGAAAAGGTAAACGAGTGAATCTATTATTAAAAAACTTTGCAACGCCGACCCACATAAAAAATGTAAGGAATGTACCTTGTGCCAATAATACTACAGACATAAATTTAATTTTAAAAGTTTAATACTTTCCATAAACACGACAAATCAATATCGGACGTAAATAGGTCCTCTGTGTAGACTTTAGTGTAAAATGACAACAATTTTTATTGTCGCTTTGTGTGCTCGGGTATGTGTGGTTGTGCAGTAGTCCATGCAACTGTAAACATGCCTCGTTTTGTCTGCCCATTTACCGCATTAGACACGGGAACAGCAGTAGCTTTCCACTTTCTCGGCAGCAGGGGCATTCATTTTCGACGGAGTCTGCAAAAGGCAAACTTTAGTACAGGAAGAATCCAGAAAAGGAAGCGGAGCGTATAATCAAGAACAAATATAAAGGGTACCCTTGTATTGCTGGAAGACCTTTTTATTGACTGAGATAAGTACATGGATGTAAAATGTTACAAAAATACTTCATACAAAACATTTCTTATAGTAATGCATCCAACAGGGCCTGACGGGAAACGTGAATAGTGTTTTTGTACAAATATGCTTACATAATTCGTAAGTTGATATGTGAAAGGTCAAGTAACGAATCGTTGCCTATTTACTCAAGTTTATTCTCTAGACAAAGTACATAATAGTCTGAAAAAATGAAGTAGATATTCTCTCTGCAATGATGTGGGAAAGAGTTAAAGCAAAATGTAACTAGGACGTGAGTAGAGGTATACTTTTTTAAGTATACTTGTTCATTTCTTTTTTTTAAATCCTAAATTTTGCACACGTTTTGGAGGAAATTAAAATGAAACTACAGAAATTACATAGAGCAGAGTCGTACTTTGGAGTAGAAAATGAACTTGGTTTTGTATGAGACCGTTTCAAATTAATAGAAAAATCCGTGTAAAATGTGGTATTTTAGTAAGGTACAATACATTTCACAATTTATATATTGTTTCTAGTAGTTTTGCCAAATCCCTTATTTTTTACACAATTTATAGCAACGGTTTTTGCTTCCATTAGTTCAGTTGTCATATTTCATCCCATTATGCTGGAAAAAACTATTTGCAATAAAAGTTGTATTAGAACCGACAGATAAAATAGTCCTACAACCATAGTACTACTTTGCTTCTACCCATTCTGGGTACAGACTAAATTAGCTGAATGAAATTAACTACTACGCCGTATCTGGACAATTAGGGGTAATGAACAATTTTGTACGCTGGATGCATATATACAATACAAATGCACATTACAACTATAAAATATGGATGCGAGTAGATACAAACCTTATTTTATAATACAACCCAAATCTCTGATAGTCAAGTGAAGCGTTCCAATTGGAAACCGCGCACCACCGGCGTTCTGACTACCTACGTTATAGTCTCTACCCAGTGAAGGAGAAAGCCCTGAAGGTATAAAACACACTGCTGCGAACGTGTTTGGGGTGAAACACTTTCTTACTTTTCACCAGTGTTGTCCTTGAGCAAAAAACGACAAACTGTCCCATTTTACGGAAGAGAAAATATACATCTTCTAGCAGTCTATCCATTTATCCCGACACTTTTCTGAATTGCATTTTTAGCTTCTTATGAAGTTCTAAAAGCGGTGAGATGCTAGTAGAACTAAGAGATTGAAAGTAGACCAAACATTTTTCACTTTGGAGCCGATTTCACATAAAACCAAAACCCATATCGCACACACGTAAATGCACTGTACATAATATGTACATACATATAGCTAACATGCATGGTGATACATATACATATACATATCCGCATTTATGGGGCATTTTATTGTTAAGAGCTCATATGCCATGCCTCAATTTTGTAGGTACTGCTCTCCGAGATTTTTCAAAGTTGAAAGTAAAGAATGAGAATGAGATAGATTTTTAAAGAGATTGAAAGATTTGGGTCTCCATACTTGCTAACTCCTTGTCACCGACGTGTACCAAATCAGAGCATTTATATTTATACCTTGCTAACATTGCTAGCAGAAGACTTCCTGCAAAGCTTTTATTCATTTCTCAACCGTGTTATCTTGAACGTGCATATTATAGCGTGTGTGCCAGAGGAAGGGAGAAAGGAACACGAAAAAAAAGATGGGAATAGTGTATTTGTGTGTGAATGTATGTGAGTGAGTGTTTCCCCCAAAAAAATCATCGTGATAGCTGGGCGAAGAAGACGAATAAGAAAAGGAAACGGGGAGAAAAGGGCAGAAATACCAAGTGTCAGCTTGATGGATCAAAAGCTGTTGAGAGGTTTAATAGTTAGGATTGCGGGATAAATTGATCGGGTATTCCACATACAAGTCTTTGACATTAAGGGTGGATTTTGTTTGTCAGCTTCGAAAAAAAATCCTTTCTGTCAGCGCGATTTTTTCTCTGAATTTTGCCATTATATCTCACACCAGACCAAAAGACAAGTGAAAGGAAAAGGTTTATATGTTTAGGTTAATGGAGAAAGATAGAAAATTCATTCACTCTCACAATACGTCTCTCCGCGGCAACAGAAACAGCAGCACCACCAGCACCACTGGCGGTGGGATTGTTGTTGCGCTCTGCCTGGAATTCGGTCAACAAGCTTATTATAACATCGTCGTCGTCGTATCTTTTCTGAGGTACATTTATATCCACCGTGTGATCTGCTTTCTGCGTTCCCATATTTTTTGTTGTAGCGAAAGTGAATAATAGTTCGGAAACGAGAGTAATACAGTTTCGTTGACGTGGTTAAAGTAATAACGCCGCCGCTGTCGTACTAACGGCAAAGCGATAGTTGAGAGTTATGCGTCATATAGAAAGATACGTGTATGTTGAAGCATACGTCTTTCTTTTTTAGCCCACTTTCTTAAAGAAAATAGACATAGTGTGCGCGTGTTCATTTAAACTAGAGAAAGAGAAAATGTGTGAATAAGAGAGTGATGGGAAAAGGAAAGTTTTCTTCTTCTTTTTTTATCTTTACAGTCATCATTGAAGTCGTCACATATTGTAGATTCTCAAACCCCAGCCACGTACAGAAAAAGGTATTGCACGTAACAGAATCTTCATGCAATATTGACACGATATATTTAGCATATTGCCGTTTTTTCTATCAACACGCTTTTTGGTTAATGCAGTCGTTTTAGAAGGAAGACGGTGATAACTGTGTACCTGCGACAGAGAGAGAAAGAGCATTGTGGATTCAAAGGACACACTTATTTGGACGTACGGTGAATTGGAAATACGTGGCTATTTTGAAAATGGAAAATACAGACGTAAAGTGAAAAATTCCTCTGTTTCGCTTATCGTTCCTTTACTATGATGCGTGTATACCTACGTGTGGTGGTAGTGTTAGGTGTAGAATATGTCAATATTTATACGCGTATAAATGGGCGGAAATATTCGCTACTCTGTATAATTTTCTAAGGCCGAATATTTAAACGAATTTTTCTTGCGTGAGGCGTGAATACGTTATATTCTGCAAGTAATTTTTTGATATGCTCACATGTGAGAATGCATAAAAATAGTGAAAGAAAATACTTATTCATGTTACTCAATAGCAGCTAAATGGAATGTGCCGGCTACTGGAATGAGACACCCTCACGTTCTTTTACGCAGCTTGTACTAGAATATAGATGACTTTTTAGCACGACAATCTACCCCGGCCCCTCTGTGCTTTACGGTATCCCTACTGGTACACAAGAATATACCACACCGTTTCCTAGTTCAGAGCTGTGCACGATAAAGTAAGGGAAAGTTATTTAGCCAGAGACAATAACTATGGCTGGATTTAATGAGACCTTTCCATGTTGAACTTCTAAGCAGCGTATATGTAATACATGTATAAAAAACTATATAACAATGTCTTATACTTCATGTGCCTTATTCGAGTCTTGATCAGGAAAAATGGCAACATTTTCCTGTGAAATTTATAATGTCGTTTCCAACATGTTACAAGGACGACAACGGACAATGGGCAAACAGTTTGCGTGGGAGCAGCGCAAAGGAAGTAGGACAAAAAGGAAAAAAATCCTTTTAGCACGTTAAGAGCTATCCAGATTTATAAAAGAAACAGGACATAAACATGGTTGTAGCGTGTGTGCAACTAAAAGACATTGAAAACGATGACGGTCTGAAAAAATTGCCATTCACGCGGTAGCCTTGCAGCACCATAATAATCGTATTGTGTCATCATCATCATCATCATCATTACTATTACTAGTTTATTTTAGAGTGTCATATAACTTTATATGAACTTTTCTCGCCGCATCATCGCGAATTTATACCAGCACACGGACTATGCAATGACAATTCACCAAGTATGCATGAAACATTGCCTACTAGAGTGTTCGGTTCTCTTGCAAGTACACAATACACAACCCATTGCTGGAACATTTTTTTTCATCACACGACATGCAGGCCTTTCCCACGGCTGAGACCATGGCACAAATTTTCCAATAACTAAACACATGTGAAAATAGATAGAAATTTTCGCGTGTTCGCATATTGGGAAGATGGACACGTCAAATTGTAACGGGGAAAAATGCATGCAAAAATCTAGTACATAGTTTACATTTACCCGGCATTAAATGCGGACTGTTGTAAAGCGTAAAAGGTATCGCACCACCAAGTTACCTTCTTTTTTGTTTCCAACTTTTCCCTAAACTATTTTTCAGAATGAATACCTATATAGTACCACTGTGTTCCCCCGTGCGAGTTTTAAACATAGACACTGTGAGAAAAAGTGAGAAAGCGCAAAACACAAGTGCAATTTTTTCTTACACAATAACATTATTGCTGAAAAAGCATCTGGTGGGAAAGCTTTCTTCTCTTTTATTTTTTACTAACACAATTTCTCTCGTAAAGTTTGCTAGCATGGCATGTTCAATCAGTTCAAGTGCCATTATCATTCTTCGTACTTGCTATAGTAGTAGTAATGGTGGTGGTAGTACCAGGTCGACTTCAGAACTACAGTTTTCACGACGACTGTTCCTGTTTTGGAATGGGAATGCATACCTAGTTTTTTTGTGATTTAACTAGATCACCATCAACAGTCTCTCAGCTTTGCACACATACGCGCGCTCTAACAATGCACACTCCTTTTCCCTCTACTTCTCTTTTTCTATTTAACTTTGTACTTCTATCCAACTTTTCCACTTTTTGCGTGTGGCTCTTGCGCTAGTTCTCACTTTTCTGCAAGTAATGTGTCCATTGTATATTTTGTCGACACTTGAATATTGCCGTGATGGGAAAAAGAAAGGCACAAAGTAAGTATATTCACATGGATGGATATGTATGCAGAAAATAAAATGAAAAGGAAATGACAAGAGCTATCAACTGAGGAAAATAAGGGTTGGTTGTCTCATTCCTCTCTCCAGGACCGAATCAAAATATGCCAAGTGAAAGAAACTATTTTTCTCAACATGTTTTCCTGCTTCAGTGTTTTGAGGTACAAAGCTGTTTTATGAAAACGGGCAACTACGGGAAAGTTGAAATCTGATTGAAGTCAAAAGATATACAGGGGGAAAGTAGGGAAGTTGAAGATGCCGCTAGGATGCGGCGCAATTCATGTCAAAACCAAAACCGTCTATCCAAGTGCATTGAACGAATAAATAGGGAAAGGCTACTGTGCTAATGCAACGTGACACACGACATGAAATTGGCACACACACATTCGCATTCAATGAGTTGGTACATATACCATGCATACATATTATAAAAACAACGACAACGGGAAGCCAAAAAAGTAAAGTATGAAACACGCTCTCACACAAACACGTTCGTTCTACACGATAATATATTTCTACAGACTTCGGCATTTCGATTCTTGTCCGGATCAAGAAATGTTTTCCCTTCCATTTCACATGTGATACTTTAATGCGCACACATTGGTCGTTCAAAGGAAAACGTCTTTTTGAGGTACACTTTTTTCCCAGAAAAAGGGCATACGATAACTTTCAGCCTCACGCTTACACAGACAGTCACCATCATCGTCTTTGTCGTCGACGGACTTAGGACGGCCAACTTTTTTTCTGTCACGGGATAAGTGGCACAATGGCACAAGTAGAAAAAATATGGAAGTATTGTCTACACACACACACATACACACACACTACTCCTGCTAAAGAATCGTTCTTTTACGACTTTCACTTTCATTTGCCTCCTCTCGCATTCAACCATCTTGAGGAAACGCAACTCAAATGGTGTGAAAATCAGTCAATGCATACATATCTCTGTCTGTACACACACATACATACACACGCTGAAGCGGAAAGATCTTTGAGATTTTGTGTCCATCTCGGGTGTGACGTGAATACATTATCGCACTCCACCGAGTGTTTGTACCTAACGCACTTTCGGGGATAGAATTGCAAAATGTTGTGTGCAGTGTTATTACTGCATTGAGACAGCGTGACAGTATAACGCATTTGTCAGATAGAGAGGGTTACATCGTGAAGGAAAAAAGCTCTTTCGCTCTTTTCCACTTCTTCGTTTTCTTCTTTCCAACATGACACGCGTGTATTTTTTTTCTTCTTTTGTCCTTTACTCGTCTTCTTCGTCTTCAATATCATCTTGTTATTGTCCCTCCCCCGTAATACCAATCTCCTCATGTGACACTAAAACTTTCCCTTTTTCTACTTATATCCATATGACGCAGTGCTTTTTTACACACTGCTTTTGTTACAGTACCTAAGAAAGTAGAGCTAAACCGGTTAAGTCACCAAACCATCTACAACGACTATATGTACCAGGAGTACACGGTTTGGTTTGCGAAAGAAACGGGAAACTTTAGAAACGAAAACTTTTCTTTTTCCTTTTCAAATGAAAAACTGATGAAAGAATATTTTCTTTCTGTTTCTACCAAAGTACACGTACAATAAGGTGTGTTTCTACACGTTTTATTGTAGTAGCAAAAGTTTGCAGCTTTATCAGATTTAAAATGGCGAGGTAAAATGTACTTTAACTTATTCAGTTAAGAATTATTTGCAAAGCTGTAACCAGTTTCATTGTAGCAATGTGGCGAGTATATAATTGGAGAAAGTAACGACAGCCACTAGCCACCAAAGTCGCTGCTAATTAGTACGAACATACAATGCATTAAAGTCAAGTTTGAGTTAACTAGTTGATGTATAGACAGTCAGACAAACAAGAATATCCTTAAATATATACGTACTCTATTGTTACTGAAAAATAAAAAACTTTTCAGTAAAGAAGTCATCGACTTCGATCCTTCATGGCATTTTTTGGATTAACTTTTTTATAAAGTAAAAAAATCCCCGGATTTTTCAAAGTCCATAATAATGCAGAGGACAGTTTATATCTCGGCTCTCACTTAGCACACTCAGCTTCAAGCACACTTTGGCGTGTTGTACTAAATAGGTAGCTTTACAACGACTTAAGTAGTCGTGGTTGGTACTCAGCCGTACGGTACCATCACACAACCAGCGTAAAGAAAAAAAGAGAAAAAAAAACGTGTGGCAACTTTTCACCTCAACCTTGAGTCGGCTTTGGCTTGTCTCTCACTCAGCTTAGCTTCCAGGTGTCCAGGGATTTCCAAGCATCTTGAGCCTGTTTTTGTGTGTTAGGCAAAAAAGTATAAATACGCGAAAGTTAGCCAGTCTTCCCGGTTTTCTACTCTATCTAGGCATTTCTTTCTCCATTTTATTTTCAAATTCCGCCAAACAAAAAACAACGAGAGAGGGGATACTTTTATTTTGTTTGTGTGCCCTGCATTATCGTATTAGTTATATATGGGAAGAATGAAAGGAAATGAAAATGGGGAGAGAACATCAAGAGGTGGAACGATTTTTTCCCCTCAATATGGTCAGTGTATTCAAAAATGGAAACTCTCTCTCTCTCTCTTTCTAGTGCCTCTCTAGAGAAATGTTTTTCCAAAGAAATCCCATATACACTGTTCTTCTGTTTGTCTATCTCCGTCTTGATTGTTAGTTGTAAATAAGCTTCATTTTTTCTCGTAGGACCCTATGCGTTAGGTCACTCTGGGGACCTTCCCAAAAAAGGAAGAAGGACAAAGCGGAAAGCTGACGTCAACTCTTTGGAAGAGCATGGTACCCGGATTACATACAATATAGAAATATATTTCTCTAAAACGACGGGAAATACCGAGAATTATCGGACAGGAAAGTTTGTCCAGCATTTTTCTTCAATGATGATGGCTGTCCATGAATATTACGTTATTATTGCATTGTTACTATTACTACATTTACTATTGACTGCTTAAAAACATAAAAAATGCATTGTGCACTCACAGTCAGACAGTGAGTAAACATGTAGCATTGGCAAAGGTAGAAGGAAAGTTTTGATCGTTTTTATCTTTTACAAGACAGCAGAAATTGGATAAGAAAATGAAAGGAGAGGGGACCACTGGTCAAGGTAGGAATGTAAAAGGGAGACAGAGAAGAAGAAAAAAATGGAAAGATAATGTTTGGCATAAGGCCATTTGGGAGTTTGTGTAAAGTTGCATTTTTTCCTTTTCTTATAAGATGACAGATAGATAATCACTTGAGAAAAGTAAATTGAAGAAACACTATTCTTTTCCTTTTTCATCTTCTCCCTACGAAATAATAATTATTAGATTTTTCCTTCCGTGCGCCACGTTCTTTTTCCTTTTGTCTGTAGCTATCCAACTGTACAGGCGTTTTCCTAGTCAAACGTCTTATTTCATAGGAAATTATACTTGAAAGTGCTATACATTCTGTCTATTATGTAATTTTGGCAACATGCTATCAACTTTTTCCTGGGAAAAATAGTAAAGTTGCAGAGAAAACTACAGAAGTATATATATTATCGGTACTGACAAAAACTTAATGCGCTTTCAACACGGATTGTCTCTACAAAGAAAAGCGGAACGGTAAAGTAAGTAGATTTTTTTTCGGTAAAAATTTACTGAAATACTTTTTTGTCTATTTTTACTATTTCCCTTCATTTCAGCAGACATCAAGTATCTATTTGTTTTCTATTGGTATGATAAAATAGGGGAAACGAATAAAAAAAGCAAAAGATGAGAGAAAAGTTTCATTTGAATTTTTTTCATTTTCTTAATGCACTCACAAGATCACGTTCCATCGTTTTACGAAAGAAAAAAAAATAAGGCGAGTCAGTGAAATATTTTATGCCGTGACCCTGTGTGAATATTTCTTTTTGGGATGATAACAGCCCATTGTACAACTCCGTTGGTGCACCCAATGATGACAGTATGAAAGGAATAAATCAAAAAAAGTAAAGTAGGTTCCACGCAATCTTTTTTCCAAAATCATCAAATTCCTATCGGCGTCATCATCAGTTTTCTGATTGTGAAAAGATAATAATGATGACTATCGCAGATATCCCTTACTTTTTTCAACATTTTCCCATTGTCTAAAAAACTCGGTATACCTCCCTACTTACTATATTTACTCATCTGTTTACATAAAGATTTTTTGTACGGCCGACCAGTAATTAAGCAACCTAACGATCTCAACGTTTCACCAATCCTTCAGAAACCCCCGAACCTACTAACCTCTTCAACTTAATTTTTATGGTTTCAGCAGCATCATCTTATTTTTCTCATGGATGCGAACAAGTATACATACATCATCAATATCCCCCTACACAAGTCTCAAGATATCCATCTACTTCATCATCATCCTCCTTTGCTATTAATGATCATGATCAGCAGTACGAAAATTGATTTGACATCCACCATCGTCCATAAAACAATACACATGCACAATCCCTTCTTGGTGAAAAACTATCACCACAGGAAAGCCTCCCTGGAATATATCATTTTTCTTGAAAGAATCAACCATTAGCATTGTCAGAAGTATTTAATGGTCGTATGTTTGAAATCCATTAGTATTTTTTCTTCGTCTTATTTTTTTCTCTCTTTCTCTTTACACTCAAGAAATTCGTGTATAATACACAAAAATGCACTTTTAGTATTATTCTTTCCCCCAATTTGCAAACTTTCCTTTTTTCCCCAGCCAAAGAGCCATTAATGGCGGTGTAGGTATATAAACCTACATTACAAAAAATTGGAAACCCTAGACGGAAAAATGGATGAAAGGTCCCTTTACATAACGGATGTAGTATAACTATACCGTCTAGTTGAACTGTAAGGAGGCGCATCCTCTATACTAGTACATTATTTTCTATAATATATCTACGTACTTACGTTGCTCATAATCCTCATACAATGCCCATTATACGCTACATTTTCCTAAACATTTAATACACCACCCAGAATAATACATCCATACAGGCTATAATATCACTCGGAAAATTCTGTCTTTGTCCTAAATAAAGCACCCGAAAATGTTCTGTTTGTATCATGCTAACGGATCTACCTCATCTATTCCAGACTTCAGAAAGGATTATCGGTTCGACTCCTTTCTTCTGTTTATTCGCTTGGTTCACATGAATTTCTCGTATCTACATCTGTCTAAGTATCTATTCTCATCTGGCTAATGGTTTATTCGTTGCCGTTCTTGTAGTTTTTTTTGTTACTTTTTATTCGTTTCTCCTTTTTGCCCTTTATTCGTTCGTAGCATGTTCTTCTTGTTGTACAAAAATGCGTTACGTAGATGTAGTTGTAGTAACACAACATATCTTTAGTCTTAACTTACTGTCTTGGATATTCCCTAGTGCATTCGCTTTTATATTTTTCCGTGTCCTTCTTACGCCTTTGCTGGTTGCATGATGGCGATGATCATGATCATGATGACAATGAAGCTTTGGATTATCCCCTGGCTTATAAAAAATACTTACATGGAATTTTTGGTACAAATTATTCCCTCCTTCAACGATTTAAACATACGGGTACAAAATATATACATATGAATCATATGAAGTACATATTTCCGATGAGCATGATGATCACAACTGGAAAGAGTAACGAAAAAATTTGAAGACGGCAACGGCAACAGCAGAAAAAGGAGGCAATTCATTAAACACACACGCTCTTCATAATGCTTTCGTGTTAATGCATTAGTAATGCCTGGGAATCGGAACAAATTTCTTTCTGGTACAAGCGTACATTTTTCTCTCTTCATTTCTCTATTTCCTCCTCTCTCACTCTCTCTCTCTCTCAGAACAACTTTCCATTTCCCACAAATTTTTTCGTGTCGTGTGGTAGATCATTCTCTCTGGAAGTATCATTTTGTGTATCCGAAAAATATCTCGTATAAAAAAGCAAGAACTAGCGTTGAATGAAGTAAACCAGACTAAGATGAAATAAAGCACGCGGAATACGACAAAAAACCTGGGGAGGATTTACTTCATTTTTTGTTCTACACTTTTATTTTTATGTGTTTTTACATTTTTTATTTCTAATCGTAAAACAATTTCGTATGACGTTCGTACCATGAACTCCCCAAACATTTAACAGTTTTTGGCTTTGAATTATGGATGTGAATTTAGTTCCAGTGTATTTCATTGTGCATATTATTTACCCGTTTGGTGCTGGAAGAGTGCGAGGGATTTTTTTCAAGGAATTTTTTAGACCTACCTATTACCTACATATATCGAGTTTACTGTCAGCTCAAAGTACAATATATAACAGCTTAAGGCAAAAAAGAGGAATGTTGGTAAACTCCAGAGAGAGAGGAAGCGTTTTGAGTTTCTTGCACGTGGATACACAATTTAATAAGATGAATTGCGTGAAAAGTACCAGAGTCATTTCCTCTTTTGTCTACGCCTTTGAATATGCAAAAGTTACACACACATAGCCCCGCTACACATTTACTTTTTACTTTTGCCGGTTTGTTCTGCTTTTTTCTCGTTTTCTCATTTTCCTTTCTTCTTTGTAAAGAACGAAGAACTGACTACTTATTTGAGTAGATTGCCTTGTCGTTATGTGTGGGGTTCTGCTCTGACTATAATTAAAACGCATGCATAGGTACATATATGCATATATATATATGTATATATGTATATCCGTATGCACTACAAGCCTCAACATTGCATCACACTTATTTGCATCTTTCTTCACGCGTTTCAGACAAATGAGCTTTCCAAGTTAAGTCAAGTTAACCGCCGGAGTAGCGAGAATTCAGACCGGAGCAAAGGGCGCATTCATTTATTTTGACTGGAGTGGAGTGTGTAGTTGCGATAGCGTGTCTGTGTACTCAACTGTAATATATTGTTGTACGTTAGTGCGCGCGTTTTTTTGCACGCAGAAATGTTTGCTCTTCTATTCTCTATCTGTCTCTCCCTCTGTGCTTTGTTCGTCTACCTTTATCTTAAGAAAAAAAGAACTTGAAAATGCTCTTTTTTGTTTTACGTTGAAGGCTCTGCTTTTTATCGGGCTTAGATTTCGGAGATCGGGATATCCCCCCCACGTTTTTTGTCTTGCTTTTCTCAGTCTATTTCTTGCTTACATTACATACCAAGAAAAGAGCAGAGGGAGAAAAATAAAAAAGTTAAAATAAAATTTAATTTTGTAACTTCCGTTTTGAGTGTATTTTTATTCGTTTCAACTAACCTTTTCCCTTATTTCTGGCTATTACGGGTATTCACACCATTCCGTCAACTTGTTTGCCTTTTATACATTTCCCTTTTAAAACTTTACATTGTGTATTATCTTCCTGCTTTTATCTTGTCTTGTTACTTTGGTCCCCGTTTTGGTTGGCTGCACAAGAAGCAAAGTAAACGGGGGAAGCCGCGTCGGCTTGTTTGCAAGATTAATGTACAGAGAGATTTGAGTCGCACAATGGACGTATGTGGTGGCTTGTTTTAAGATTGCGTGTTTTTGACCCTGCCGGGCTATTAGCGACAGCTATACAAGAACAATACGTACATACACATATCAGAGTACACACGTCTTATTTACTAGACAACAACAAACAAAGGTAAGTTGGGAACAAAAGAATGGTGAAAGTGAATTAGCATAATTGTATTCTCTTGTCGTAGGCAAGTCAGGCAAGTACGTAAACATGTATACGAAATACAGTTTCACATAAGTGTCGCATAGAGCACTTATCAGGTGTGTCAAGACAGATTATATACCTGCCATGATGACGACGATGTCAGAGAAGGTCTAGACGTTAAACAAACAGCTTACACACCAAAGGGCATGGTGCAGTATGGAAACGTGTGTTTCCAAAAACCAACATAATGTTGTTGCTGTTTACTTACTGCTTACTCTCCAACAACGTGTCTCTGTTGATCCAACTTTAACTTTATTTACAGGGACTCTTGATCTCCAAAGATAAGTTCAATATTGTACCTAGCCAACCCACACCCTGACATATACACGTATACACAAGACATATCTCTTGAAAGTGGCAAAGGGTTACAAAAAAGTGAATTACAAATGAAGTGAATGGTTTTTTCCTGGGGAGCATTGTTGTTCTATATATTACTGTATCAAAGACAAATAGTTTTTTTTTCGGGTAGTCTTTCTTGTTCACGAGAGAATTTCCCTAAACAAAATAAATGGCAGTAGGGTTTCCTTAAGAATACGCGCGCACTTCCATTATTTCTTGGCCTTAGATGTTTTTTTTTCTGTACTGAATTTTACAAAAAAGTCTACAGTACCACATACCATAGATGGGCTGCGGGAATGAGTTTAATAATATGGAAGGGTGTGTATACGTATGTTTGTATTACTGTTGATATGTAACACTGGCATAATATTTAATTCAGTACAGTATATTGAACCTGTCGTTGACCTGTTTGCTCTTTTTTTATCTTGCTCCATGTTCCCATCTGTGTTGGCAGGTAAAAAAATCTATTATTTTACAGAATAAATCTATAGAGTATATAAGAAGCTCGAAGAAGAAAAGCCGCGCAACCCATTACATTAGCTACACATTCTTGTTTCTTGTGGAGCACGGGAAAATCAGCAGGAACTAACTGAAAAGGTAAGTAGTAAAGGTGGATCAGCGGTATATAATGTGGCCCCTTGTGAATTGGCGAAAGTTGGCTGCCTTTTTTGTCTCTCTGCGTGTGTGTCTGTGTATCCTTTCTCTTTTGTCCGACCATATCTCTTTCTATTCTCTTCTCATAATAGTCTCCATATTCGCTCACTCACTCTCCCTCTGTTAGTTTACCTGTTCTACCACTTTTTTTCCGGGAGAGGAAGACGCATAGCACGGGTTTTGTTAAAATGTGTAATTTGACTGGGGATGAATAGACGGTCGGGTATAAAGAGAAAATTGTATTGTTCCATGGAGCACTTCACTCTTTGGCTACTTTAGATTATTTTGATGTATTCGGGAAAGTAAACATGATATGAGCTACATGTGTTTGTGATGTTTAAGAGAGTGTATGAAGGAGAAAGAAAGAAATTTTATTTGGGAGATGTATACCTACTATATATTGACGTGCATACGGTTTCGGTAAATTTCCATTCATAACCGTATATCTGTATAAAGAAAATTGTGAGTCGTCTTTGAAAGAAAGCGAAACTTCAAAGGAAGTCGGGAAGAAAAGATTTCTTCTTGCTTGTTTTAAGGCAGTATAGTTTTATTGTTCTCCGTATTAATACTCGTCCTGTAGGAAAAAAACTAAACAGAGGAAAATAAAAAACGCGCAAAATGAAATGAAGAACGTACGTACCTCTCTGCATTAAAGGTAGTAGTACTACTATATGGTTGAATTCAAGTAGATACAAGACTTTTGTTGCTGCTGTTGTTTTACGTTTTGAGAGTGGATGAGTAGAGCACGCTACTTCTTTTTTGCAAAAAAAAACGAAAAAGGAGAAAAGTGGACGCATGTTGGTAATACGCAAAAGTAAGGGGAAAAGGGAATAAAGAGGCGATGAGACTCTCTGTTTCTGAAAGTAATGTGCAGATGGAGAAAAAAAGGAGACTGTGCTTTCGCGTCGTATATGTGATCTCTTGGGAATCTTCTTACAAAGATTTGATCACATTGGAGAATTGAAGGAAAGTATAGAAGAATGTCCATTGTTTTTGTGTATCTTCGAATGAAATCTAGGCTAGCAGCTGGTTTAAGCAGGGGAAA